>APFE030590257.1:0-26829 GCA_000404065.3 Pinus taeda | reverse complement strand
TCATTATGGTTCCACTCATGTGTCTTTATTATGATGTTTGAGTTGTATCCTTTCTGACTGATACATAGTTGTATTTCTTGGATTTTATGCTTGTATTTGTCTTTTTCGTTGCATGTGCAGGTGTCTATTCACGAGGATCGTGAGGATTGTGACCAGCTGAAGCGAAAGAACGAAAGTAATGACCCTTCTATGAATACTAGCATTGGATTCGAGGTAGGCTCTCATCATTAGCCTTTACTTTGCAATTAGGAACCTCCGTGTTAGCATTGTTTGATTGTTGCTAGACCCCATTTAGGCTAGTGGGATCGCCTTTGTCCGTAGAGGGGATTTACCTACACAACAATTTGGCGACTCCGCTGGGGAGTTGGCTCTTGCCTTGTTTGTTTATCTTGTCTTGTTGTTTGATTTGTGAACTATTAGACGGAGTCTGAAGTCTAGCCAGATAGCCTTCGAAACGCTATTGCTTTGCATTAGCGAAGTAGATCAACGCTACTTCAGTCTATCTACGGTTTGGTTCGCAAACTGAACGACTTGGGACTAGCCTTGTTCCTTGATTGTTTCCTTGGTTTCTCCCGCTTGTTTTGCTTTCTAGGTTGGATACCTGTGTTGTTTTTGCCTCTTGAGAGTACTTAGGTATTCTTGGTTTAGCCCTGGCTCTTGTGTTTTTTATTTTCCATAGAAAACTCTACTGGCGCTAGTTTATAGCGTGACAGTCGCGCCAGTTGGCGCAAGTTGCACATTGACAACCCGCGCCAATCCTGAAAGGCGCTAGTTGCAGCCTGACAATCGCGCCAGGCCTGTAAACTTTTGAAGTTTGCTTGGTTCTTGATTTTTTGAGCTTTGGTTTCATCCTAAGTACCTTTACTAGACTACTTTGGTGTGTTGGAGTGTGATTTGATTGGTTTCGATCGCTACCCTTTGGGTGTTTGATTTTTTCTACTGATTTCGCATTTCTAGCCCGAGGGCATCTAGTGGCCTTGTCAATCGAGCCTTCCTAAGGTGTTTCGATCTTTTTGTTGTCCAGTCGACTCTCTTTCTTTCTCCCTTACACTTGTTTGGTAGTCGTGAATCATTTCGTTTCGTTATTTAGGTGATTTGCTTCGTCTTCACTTGAATTCCGCTTCGTCTCACTTTGAGCCCAGATCACACGGGTCATTGTTGTTTTTTGGGACCTATTTAATTTTTTGGATGTTTGATTTGTGTTTTGAGGAACTGAACGTGTGTGTATTGGTTAGAATTTGTTAGTGTTATTTCTCAAAAGCTCTTTAGTGCATTTTTCCATTATTGAAAAGAAAATCTCTTTTGCTTTGAAACAGTTAATGAAAGTTAGGAATTTTCATTTTGATTAGTGGATTAGTGATCTTAAAGAAAGGTTTATTGATTTGCATTAGCTGCATTAGGGAAACTTTTTGCTGTTTGTGATCATTTCATTTGCATGAAAGCTCTCTAACTCTTTTGTAATTAGCATTCATCGAATGGAATGACATGTTTTGGCATATAGATTGCATTTATGGATTTTTGAGACATTACATATGGTAGGACCTGAAAACCGAAACTTAACTCAAGATCAACTTTAAAATAAATCAAATGAACTTAAAAACGCATTGAAACATAATGCTCACATTCTAGAGGTCTAGGCTAGAGACATGCTCCGGCGTCATTAAACCTAGTCACTTTTGTTCTCACATTAAGGTTGGGTGATTCCTCCTTGTGTGACTCAACTATGGTCTAGTACGAACTTGTGCTCCCACGTACCGTCGCGTATATATGGGGAGACTCCACTAGGTTATCATCCTTGATCCACAGGAAGCCGTTTCTGCCGCCTTACAGCTCGTAATGCACCGAACACAACATTCGGGAAGATTTACTGCCATACGAAAAGTCCTTGGCTTTCGTATGATTGCTAAGGTGTATATGCAGTTTTACGGATTGTTTGGTAAACCCCTTGCCTAGTTTCTCCAGAGTAGTCATTTTTTGATCCTTTTCGGACTCCTTAAAAGAAAAGGCTCTATTGACCATTTGTCACTTCGGGCTCACTAAATATTCGAAGGTGACTAGAGTCATCTTTTGTCCTTTTCTCGACTCTTAAAACATGAAAAGGTCAAGTTGTGTCCTAATGTCTTAAAAATTTATTCGACCACGGTTACATTTACCTTGTTAGATCTTGTTTGCATTAATTTTGAGTAGGGTCTTTCATCGTTAACTTGTCTAGGATTTTTTGAATTCGATCATCCTAGCAGATCCATCGATTCTGTCTCCCGTCCTAAGTGACCAAGGGTCTCCTTCTTCTGCTGCTCCTGAGACACCAGTTTGTGGTGACACTTTCCCTGTTATTCCAAGTGTCCAACCATTGAACTCTCGTGCTCCAGAATACGAGCTTCACGATCTGTTTTGGAACCCTGTTTGGGAACCTTACGAAGAGGATTATCCCTCTACTCCTACTGGTGTTTCGACCCCGATGGCTTCCTCTGATATCGAGGACACATCTCCTCTATCCAGTGGAACACCTGTTATGTCAAGTATTGAGAATCCTATCCCAGCTACATCCCTGGTAATATCTACGCCCTACACTATTACACCTCTCAGTATTACAGTGCCTGCGCGGTATAGATCTCTGAGGGATGCCATGGGCTCTGGGAATTCCTCTTCTATGTGGGATAATAACATCGTTCCCACTACGGGATATTTTGTTTCCCAAGTTCACCATACCACTGTCACGTCAGTTCCGACCAATCCGACCGTTTGTGTCGCATCATCGACTCCGGTTGCTAGTGCCGTTACAGCATCTTCTGTTGTAACTACTGTTGCAAGCCCATCCCGTGCTCCAGTACATAGTGGTCAATCGGCACATGCTACTAGAGTTGTTCACCCTGCAAGCAGTGCCCCGCCTTCTTCTAAAGCCATTTCAGCAGGGGGGGCATATTCTCAATACTTGCATGTTGTCCAAAATCCAGGCGCGCAAGGCCCCTATTATGACCCTATAGGTCATGATTTGTATACCTCCTTGCCAGCTCAACTCGTGGTTGAGTCTTCAATTCCATTGAATGTTGCTTGGGGTACCACTGGTTATGGTGGTGGCCAATTCCATCCAGATCAAGGGCAGCCGTATCAAGGACCATCATACCAAGGTCAGCCATCCTACACGCAGCCTAATTATGGGTAGCAGTATTATGGCCAAACCTATCCAGGGCAACTTGGAGGCTCGCAAGGACAACCCTCCCAGGGACAACCTTCGGCCTCTAGTGGTCCATCTTTTACCTATCTTGGGCAACTTTCTCGAAACCCGGGACAACCTTATGCTCAACAGGGACAACTTGGAGTCCAGCAGGGATACCCTTCGAGTCAACCCTATGGGAATCTGGGACAATCTTACGTGCAACAAGGACAACCTGGAACCCAGCAAGGGTACCCTTCTGGGCAGGGTGGCCAGCCTTACGTGGAGCAAGGCCAGCCCGCTGCTCAGCCTAGTCAACCATCTGGTCTGCAAGGACAACCTTCGGTTGCACAAGGACAACCAAACACCCAACAAGCTTAATCTTCTGGGCAAGTAGGTCTGTCTCAGATCCAACCAGGACAACCTTCCGGCTAGATGGCCCAACCTCAGTCTTCTCAAGGATATCTTTCTGGGCCTACTCAACCGGGCATGCAGATGGTTCCTACTTCTCAAGCTCAACCCAATTACTAGCCCCAGAATCAAACTGATCTCCAGCCACAAGGTGGGTATCAATCCCAACCTTCTTATCAAATGCAGCCTGGTTCCCAGGCTCAATATGGAGCCCAACAACCATATGGATACCAGCAGCCCCAGGGGAAAAATCAATTTGCCCCATATCAAAATTATCAACAGCCGCAGGTCACCCCTTATCAAAATTACCAGCAACCAAATGTTGCTCCTGCAGGTCAGTATGGTAACCAATGGGGCGCTGGGGGGCATATCCAGAATCAACCATCCAGTTATGGATATAACCCTTATGGACAGAGTTCACATGGACAAGGTCCTTTTGGACCTAGTACGTCCGGACAAGGTCAATGGGGGCAACCAGCAACTGGATGGAACTCTGGCCCTACCTCATATCCACAGATTTCCTTACACCCACAGCTACCATTTCTAGCAACGTTGGAACTACCCGATGTGTCGAAATTAACCAATTATCCTATCTTGCGTAATCCACAATGGCCACCAGTTCCAGCTAAGATACTCGGCGATTGTCCCAAATTCGACGGCAAAGCTGGAGAGGATCCTTAAGCCCATGTAATGACATATCACCTTTGGTGTTCGTCCAATTCATGGCTTGATGATTTGGTTCGGCTTCACCTGTTTCAAAGGACTCTCATCGGCTCCGCTGCTAAATGGTACATTGAATTGACCCGTGCGTCTTTTCAAGATTTCGATTCATTGGCAATGGCATTCCTCACTCATTTTCAGTTACCCATTTGGTACGAGACGGGGACTCATCTCCTTACGTCTCTCAAGCAGGACATGGCTATGCACATCTCTGATCATATACATGAATGGAGAAGGCGTCATCGGTTGATCAAGTTTTGGATTCTTGATCAACTCCTCACCGACTGGTTCACAACTTCCTTTTTCCCTAAGATCGCACGGGACATTGCTATGGGAGCTTGTGTGGCTGAAGAGCAAGCTATCGCGCGTGCCCAGTACCTTGACTTAGTTTATTCTCAGTCAAGTACTTTATATCAGTATTTTCCTGATGCCCTGAGATCCAGTACAACCAAGGCTCCACCAAAGCCATCTGTTGATGGATTTATTGGCTCTGTGAATCCGTCGTCCAAAAAATCATCCTCGAACCCTGGGAAGAAAAAATCGAATGCTTCTAATGAAAACACTTCTCAGGGTGGTTCAAATTCTGGAAGTACTTCCGAGGTCAACGCCGTCCAGTCCACCACGGCGAATAAGGCCTCGAAGGGAAAGAAAAAGGGGGAAGCAAAGAATAAGTCTGAGCAACCTAAACAGGATTCCTCCAAACCTCCATCCGAGGAAGGAGCCAAGCGCAAACCCAAGTATCCTTGTCTCATTTGTGATGAGGATCACTACACCAAAGACTGCCCAAGGCGGTCTGAGGTTAGTCGTTTGTTGAAAGGCGCTCCTGGGATTCCTGCAGTTCTTAAAGAACCTTTCCCCTCTCAACAGACTCAAATGGTGGCTGATCCATCTTCGTCTTCTTCTCTCTTTGGTTTCCAAGTCTTCATGGTTGGATCCATTCCCATTCATGTAACAACTCGAACAAAGGATTATCCGTCATCCGCCGGGAAGGAGATCGAGGTTCCCTCAAGTGCTCCTCCATCCAATTCTGGTCCGCACCACATTGAGAGACCTAGTACCGAGACGACAATCCGACCCCCTCCAGAAGGAGTACTCCGGAGATCATCTTACAACCCAAATGCTCGTGCTGCCCAGCACTATAGCATAGTTGAGGACTTAGTGCAGGCTCCGTCAGCTATGTCCGCTTTAGAAGTTCTCCAGAGTTGCCCCCTCAGAGGAAGTCCCTGCTATCAGCCATCAGTGGCATCGACCCGGCAGATTCGGATTTGATCACCTTTGATCTCGAGAGCCATGTCCCAAGGCTGCCTCATCAGATCGCCTTTCTCATACAATTCATCATCAATTTGAAAACGATCCATCGTACAGTTATTGATGAAGGCGCATCAACTTGCATCATGTTTATTGCTTGTTGGAAAGCGATCGGGTCTCCGACTTTGAGCCAGTCTCCCATGACGCTGGAAGCCTTTGATGGGAGAGAATCGCGTCCCTATGGTATTCTTCAGCGATTGGCGATTACTTTAGAAGGGAAAACCATTGAAGTAGAAGTTGAGGTCATTGACACAAATCTTACATACAACCTCCTTTTGGGTCGGAGTTGGACATATGCCATGCGTGCCATGGCTTCGTCCCTCTTCCATGTCATTCGTTTCCCTCACCAGGGTAAAATTGTCATGGTAGACCAACTCTCCTTCTTCGCTTCTTCTTCTGAAGGCAATGTGCCTTTCGTGGAGCATACCTCCATCCCTTTCGAGAGTGTGGGAGTCGGGCTCTTCAAAGATCCTGCCCTCATGGGTGTTTTTTCGCTCCCACCTCCAAACCTCGCCTCCATTAGTATGATTTTAGTTCATTCTAATCCTTGGGTCCTTCCCCCCATCGACCAGATAGAATCGTGGGGCGAGGAGATGCCGTTGAGTCCCGCCGAGCTCAACTACATCGAAATCGCTGTTGTATCAGCTCCTCCTGCTGAATCTGCTTCTTTAAGCGGATCTCTTGACTCATACGACTATTCCCCTTGGCTTGGAGAATGTGCCTCCTCAGATCCATTAAAGGAAATATTTCCTTCCAATGAAGCCATCATAGAGACCATGTCTCTCGAGGAACCTCCGTGGTTCAATCTGCATCATCGTTCCTCGTTTCTCCCTACCCTTCGGGAAACGTTGGCTTGTCTCGAGCGGTTTTCTCCGTGTCTCCCTTCACAACCTCTTCAGATGCCTATTCAGGTCTATCAACTATCGTCTGAAGGGAATTTGGGGAACATTACGCAGACCCAACCTATCGACATCTCTGTCAAACTAGGGATTGTCGAGAACATTTACATAGGAGTCACTTGCACTCCTGAGGAAATTCAAATCTATATAGCTCTTTTTCGCGAGTTCCGTGACGTCTTCGCATGGTCTTATGAAGAGATGCCCGTCATTGATCCAAACATCGTGGTGCATGAGATACATACGTATCTAGGAGCTAAACCTGTTTGACAACGTTTACGCCCTGTGCACCCCCGTAAGGCTGCAGCTATTAAAGCGGAAGTTGAAAAACTTCTTAAAGCTGGTTTCATTTACCTTATCCCACTCATAGACTAGGTCTCCAACATTGTCCATGTGGATAAAAAGCAGGGTACTATTTGCGTCTGTGTTGATTATCGCGATATTAACCAAGCCTACCCGAACGATAACTACCCCACACCTTTCATTGACCAGCTCATTGATGAGTGTGCTAGGAGTGAGATATATTCGTTCATGGATGGCTTTTCTGGCTACAACCAGATTAATATCGTGCCCGCTAATCAACACAAGACAGCCTTTATCTGTCCGTGGGGTACTTTCACTTCTAAAAAGCTTCCTTTCGGTCTCAAGAATGTTGGTGCCACCTTTCAACGTGCGATGTCTTACGCCTTTCATGATATCCGACACATCATACAGCCTTATCTGGATGACCTTCCTGCTCATTCAGCTAAGCGCCAAGACCATCTGTCACATTTCCCTAAGATTTTTCTTCGCTGTCGACACTACAATATCCGACTTAATCCGCATAAATGTGTCTTCTGCGTAGAATCTGGTCGACTTCTCGGGTTCATCGTCTCCCGAGAGGGCATCTGCTTGGATCCCCTTAAAGTTGAAGCCATTTTGAATCTTCCTCCCCCTGCCTCTTTGCGGAAACTGCAGAGTTTGCAGGGTAAAGCAAACTTCTTACGACGATTCATCCCGAATTATGCCGAGGTGGCAAAAGGTTTCACAGGGTTACTCAAGCGTGACACCCCGTTTCGATGGGATGCCATAGCTCAAGAATCTTTTGCACATTTTAAAACTCTCCTGGTTTCCCCCCCTTTGTTGCGACCTCCAAATTATCATTGCGACTACATGTTGTATCTGACCACTACGGATACCACCATCGGCTTGGTTCTAGTTTAGGATGACGATGATGGCACTAAAAACTTTATCTATTACCTTAGCTGCAATTTGTTAGACATGGAATCTCGATATGCTTATGTCGAGAAGTTAGCGCTCGTTGTTGTTTGCACTGTTCAATGCTTCCGTCATTACATCTTGTTGCGTACCATGACAGTGATCTCCGATTGCAACCCTATGACCTACATTCTGTCACGCCAGTTGCTGGGGGGCAAATACTCGAAGTGGATAGTCATCCTCCAAGAGTTTGACTTGGAATTTACTGCTGCCAAGTCTATGAAATCACTTGTCTTTGCTGAGTTGTTGTGTTCTTTGCCATCTTCTGCTGCCTCCTCTCAGTTCGAGGATTCCATTCCAGACGAAACTCTCTTCCTCATTAGCACCCTCGATCCCTAGTACGAGGATATTATTGTCTACTTGCAGACGTCCTCCTTCCATCCCGAGACCTCCAAGGATGCTTGCCGACGGATCTGAAATCAAGCCCAACCATATCGCATCGTTGGGGACACCCTGTACTGTCTTGGTGTTAATTTTGTTCTTTGTCGATGCTTGACTTTCGAAGAAGCAGAGAGAGTTTTGAATGGCTGCCACTTTGGTGCATGTGGTGGTCACATGTCTGGATATGCCACTGCATAGAAAATCCTACGTTCTGGCTATTTTTGGCCCTCCATCTTCAAGGATTTCATTCTTGCCATCCGTTCCTGTCATGAGTGCCCAATTTACTAATGGAAGATGCGTGCACCCCCTGCTCCACTGCACCCTGTTGTAACCGTCGGCCCTTTTGCCAAATGGGGCATCGATTATGTGACATGTAACCCTCGCTTGGCCGGGGGGCATGGGTACATCATCGTTGCTATTGATTATTTCACGAAATGGGCCAAGGCGATGCCTACATTGTCAGAAGACGGTCACACCGCAGTGCAGTTTTTATTAAACCATGTTATTTTGCGGTTCGAAGTACCCCAAGCCATCGTCACTGATCACGGAAAGCACTTTCGTAATCACATGATGACCGAGTTAAAAACCTAGTTGGGCCTTCGGCATGATAGTTCGACCCCGTACTATCCTCAGGCAAACGGTCAAGTGGAAGCCGTGAACAAGGTTTTGGTCACGATGCTTCAACAAATTGTTGGCATGCATAAGTCCAATTGGCATCTCATGTTGTTCTCTGCTTTGTGGGCCTACCGTACATCCGTGAAGGATATCACTGGTTTCATTCCTTTTCAGTTAGTGTACGGACTGCAGGTGACCATTCCTATTGAGTGTGAGATTCCTTCATTAAAGATAGCCGTCGAATTGCTCCCTGATACTACTCCAGTAGAAGAGCGTCTTCTTTACTTAGAACGGATGGACGAGACTCATCGTCTAGCCTCCTTAGCTATTTAAGATCAGAAGAAGCGAGTGAAAACTCACTTCAATAATACTGTTAACCCCCACTCTTTCATTGAGGAAGACTTAGCACTGCTCTATGATCAAGCTAACGATAAGCTGGGGGCAGGAAAATTCGAGCCTATGTGGCACGGGTCCTACATTGTGAAAAGAGTTTTGCAAAAAGGTGCCTACGAGCTTATTGATTATGAAGGCAATCCCCTGGATAAGCCCCGAAATGGGATTTATCTGAACAAATACTATGCATGAGTCTAGGCACTCTCTTTTTGTATATACGTGTGCTTTCAGCAAGTGTGTTGTGTGTGCATGTTTTTTATATTTTTGCCTTGGTATGTCGACGTGATTTCCGCTTATTGTGTCTTTTGCTTCTTGAACAGATGTCTGGATTGCCTTACGTTGGTTTCGCTGATGGTGCTTCCCACAGTACACGCAGCTTGTCATCTGCGGCATGGGTGATCTACAATCCTCATGATGAGTTAGTAGACATTCAAGGGGTTTGTCTAGGTTGTACAACGAACAATGTTGCTGAATATAGTGTTGTGATTGAATTATTAGCTGAGGCGATTAACCTCGACATTCGAACATTGGTTGTGAACTTGGACTCTCAGCTTGTAGTCCACCAACTCAACAGGCATTATTCCGTCAGAGATCATCAGATCTTCAGGTTGTATTTACGTGTTAAGTTATTAGAAAGGGATTTTGATTTCATTACTTATCAGCATATTCCAAGACAACTTAATACGTTAACCGATGCATTAGCTAATTATGTGTTGGACAAGCATTTGCATAACATGTAATTCAAAATAATACAAGAAGCATAAAGCACAATAAACCATAGAACATATGTATATATATATATGTGTGTGTGTGTCCAAAATGTTTGCACCCTGTGCATCATCAAAAAATAATACATGTTTGTCTGAATACATCCGGAGGCAACATGTCTCTCAAAAGATATGCATGAAAGGAAAATCCTAGATATCTAGTCTCGGTGGTGCTCATGGTAGCACGTCACTGCTCACACTAGACGCCTCAAGAGCCGGTGGATGCGAGTTGGCACCCCCACTATGTGCCTCTGGTACGCTAATGGGACATCCACTAGCTGAGCATAATCTGGGATCCCTCGAGTGATAGCCTGGAGGTTCTGGATGAGCTCCCCTCTGTCATCGCCCTCCTCCTGAGGATCTACTCCTGCTGCTACTGCTACTGGATGTCTCCTTGCAATGGGAGACATGCCAGCTGGACGCTCTGGGCCGACGTCTGCATGTGCATATAAAGGTCATTAGGATAAGCATGCACTAACAAAAAAATCATAAAAACACAAAATCAAAAAAATGAGGATGTACCAATCTCCTCATCCCAGTCCTCTCCCTCTGGCAGGGGAAGGTTAGGGTCTTCGGTGAAGTTTGTCCCTGCATATGACCAGTCTTCCACCACTATCAGTTGGCAGTGAAGCCACGCGAAGAACTCAGGTCTAAAGGACATCTACTGGCTCCCACCACCCCTCAGCATCAGTGTCGCCCATCGAGCCATCCTCGGCTCTCGAGGTGCTGGGTCTGCTACAAAGGCCCCTTGGCCCTAGAATCATGGCACACGTTCCAAGAAGAACGTCACTAAGATGGAACCGTACCCGAACTATTGCAGTTTGCCCCGCTTGGCCTTTGTTAGCTGCCTCTTCATATTGGTTGTCACAGCTGATGCCCAATTGAAGATCGTCGGGTTGAGGCACTCCATTGCTAATAACAAGTGGTTCTTCATAGCTTCGTGGGGCGCTTGTGCCCCCGCAGCTCATGTAAAGGTGAATAGCAATGCTCTCAGTGTCAGGTCCTGAACAGTGGGGATATCCACCTTCGAACTGCCCTACCCATATTTTGCCTTCGGGCAAACTCGAGCCTTCACCTCACCCATCTTCTCTCCAGATGGACTGCTCCTAGTCAATCGAGGCACCGGCCCTTGTCGCGACAATCTAGTAAGGAAGTAGACATCAGACACGTCTAACTCTAGCACCTCATCCCATATCCGGAACACCTGTTCCTCTACGTCCCACAAGTCGATAAGATACTGCAAGAGCTCTGGTTGAGCTTGCAAATAGGATAGCATGAAATATTATTTGAGCCCACACGCTCTGAGAGCTTCCATGCAATCCTCATCCACTAGGGCCAATGTGTCCACTTGTTCATACTCCCTTTCCTTCCATACAATCACCATTTTTGTGGATTGCCCTGCAAATACAAGCCAAAATAGTGAATTAAACTCTCAAGTAACTTGAAATTGCAGGAAAAAAGGGTTTGAATTTGTTAAAATTTGCCAAAAAATGTGCGCGGCCGTTGGCGTGACTGTTTCTAAAACAGTCACCGCCATGGGCGTGCGCCCTATGGGAAAATTGCCCCATTGGCGCAGGTCCGTGCCTGAAACCCACGCCAATGGGCGCAACCCCTAAATTCAAAATCCTCCCCATAGGAGATGAAAATGCAAAAAAAAAAAAAAAAATGAACAGATGGAAATGGAGCTGAAGACAAGACCTCTTACCTAGCGCTGATAGTGCTCGAAATGGTCCACTGGATTGGTCACAATCACCAACTGAAGGTCGCACTCCAAAAAGCCCTAATGTCGCTCTCCAAAGGTAAAAAGTGAAAAGTAATTTTTATTTACCATTTTCAACATTTTATAACTTTTTGACCCCTAAATAGGCTTTTAAAGGTCATTTTATGAATATTTTTATGAATATTTGTGTCGAAAATGGATTTTACACCGATTTCTTGTGCAGCGACTGGTGTTTATGCAGCTTTGGTGGCAAAATGAGTTGTATTTTATACTTTTTCGGACTCGGTAAATACACGAAAAAGTCACTTTGGAGTCATCTTTTGCTCTTTTCTAACTCTCTAAACGTGAAAAGAATGCCGAGTTGGTCCTCTCGACTCATTAAATGGACATGAGAGTCGGTCATCTTTAAACCCTTTTCCGACCGTTTAAAAATGAAAAGATTGTTGGACCCCTGTCGTTTCCGGTTCGTTAATGGTCACGAAACGACGTGGTTTTGATCGCTTTTTTACTTTTTTAGATCAGAGTCACTACTTATGAGAAGTACTCCTCGGTCGTAATGATCGAGCGGTTCTTTCGAGCATGGTTTTATACTTTTTCGAGCTCGAGAGACACAACTTTATGAAAAAGGACACCCCTGGAATTTCCTTTTCGCTGTCTTTTCAAACTCTCTAAATATGAAAAGACACCGAGTTCTTCCTTCGTCAAACTCGTTAAAACTTAATGACATCGGATTCCATCAAAATGATGCCTCTCGAGCATATGCTATACCCGTCAAGCTTTTCATCCAAAAATAACCGGGGTACTCACCAGAAATGGTGGGGGAATAAAGGAACCATAATCATCATCGTGTCGGCAGTATGTCGCTCTTGAACATGGCACTCGTCTGCATTCGTGTCTGGGTGGGGACATGTCATCTTGTTTTACACTTGCCTCCGTGGGTTTGGGTTATCCTGTTTGACCATTCATCTGCTCGTCGTCTTGTCACCATGACCCCTGATCATTTGATGTCAAATACTGCCATGTCCACTATCATGTCGTCGATATGTTCAAGAGGAGTTGACCTCTGCAGAATACTCAACCTCCCTCTGATACCTCACACAAAACATTTTATCCTTCTCTATCTCGTGTCGATGATGTGGGAAACATCATGGCCCACCTTCGATCAAGCTCACTTCCTGTCGACTTCAACTCATTATCCAAGAAGTTGACTTAGAGACTCCCTTCAGGTACCTTGGAGCTTACATTCCTCAATGGCAGGTTCTTCGTGTTCGACGTGAGGTTTTCATCATTGACCTCCGATCGGATGATTCTACGGGTGTTTGACACCGACTCACTACTTCGCACGCCGTGGATTGTTCCTATAGTACCTTGAGAACCATTGTCATTATTGGTGGTACCTCTCGCGTCTATTAACAATTTTCATCATTGACTGGTAATCAGACAATGTTCTTCAATATTTGACTTCGACTCCTATATTCGCATGCTTGAACTTGTACTTTGTTCAGGTCGAGTTGGAGCGCAAGACCTTGGATTTTCTCTGTTGAGATCCAGGTTTCATTTTGTGGATTATTATAATCACTACATGACTCATTCACTGGATGGCTACGACCATGCCTGAGTCTATTCATTGATCCTTATCGGATGGCTGCATCCATACCTGGGATCTATACTTTTATGTAATCTACTATGGATGGTTGTTCCCATACCATGTACATCATGTATTTGAGATATCAGTTGTACTTCGTGTAGGTTCTCCGGTGGCCATGTTTTCAGTCGACCATGTTCTTGTAAAGCACTTCACCCCTCTCTCTCTCGGGCTTCATGCTTTAGGGGGCATCTGTTACACAGTATTTTGTCACCGTCCCTGTTACCCCTTCTCCCATACATTGGAGGACCTATTATGGGACCTGTGAAAATTGACATAACTTGAAAACACCTGCATTGTATCCCTTGGAGTATGTACTCCATATGCCCTGAAGACACCTTCTGCAAAATACCCAAAAATATAGCCCTTTCTCCATTGGCGTTGTTCCACAATGTATCACTCACACCAATGGGGGAAATCCTCCAAAGAGGGCGCGCCAGCTAGTGCTCTGTCTCAGAGTCGCACTAGCACCAACCCAGTTGGGTAAAGTTTTAACAAACAAACTTCCGAAGGTTCCTTGTAACCTGTCCATGAACTGATTCCAGTTTGAGTTAGTTCAGTTGGGCTTCGAATCTCCCAAGGAGGGAAGTAGTTCTCCACCTCTCATGGAAGCTTCCTAATGATAAGGACAATCCCATGAATCAAGTGGATGGTCTTATCTACTCCTCCTACCTCTATATAGCTTGTTCTTTTCCCTTTGACAAGCTAGTTAGTAATCTACTCTTCAAGATCCCAAATCTAAGTCCCAAAGTGAGAATTGCTAAGCTCATGTTGTAAAAGGGCCTGTTATCCATATAAGGCTAACCTTTAGGAGGAGATCCATGTCCAGTATCAAGGAGAGGAGGCTTGTTACCCATACAACCTTTGCAAGGCATGTGTTGCTGATCACCCAACCAAAGGAGGATTTGACGTCAGAACTTGGTTGTATTCTCTTTTTTTTATCAATAATAATAGACGACTATCATTATGGTTCCACTCATGTGTATTTATTATGATGTTTGAGTTGTATTCTTTCTGACTGATACATAGTTTTATTTCTTGGATTTTATGCTTGTATTTGTCTTGTTCTTTACATGTGTAGGTGTCTATTCACGAGGATCGTGAGTTGACTAGCTGAAGTGAAAGAATGGAAACAACGACCCTTCTATAAATACTAGAGTTGGATTCGAGGTAGGCTCTCATCATTAGCCTTTACTTTGCAATTAGGAACCTACGTGTTAGCGTTGTTTGATTGTTGCTAGACCCCATTTAGGTTAGTGGGATTGCCTTGGTCCGCAGAGGGGATTTACCTGTACAACATTCAACATGAGGTTCACCTTTGGGAAACTAATTCATTGGAGAAGGCATTCAGGTTAGCAAGAAAAATGGAAAGAAAAATTATGGCAACCAGGAAGCCTACCACTCACAACTATAAATATGGAAGTGTTGTTACCCCTAGCCTTCCCCAACCTATAAGGTTCACACCACAACAATTGGAAGAAAAAGATCAAAATGGATTTGTTATAGTTGTGATAGTAAATACACTAAAGGTCATAAGTGTGCTAAGAAGAAATTATTCTACATAGATTGTGAAGAGGAGGAAGAAAAGGAATAAGAAATGTCAAAAGAAGAGGATATACTCCAGGAACAAACCCTACATAAAGAAGTAATGAATCCATCCATATCTTGTAATGCATTGGCTAGAATTACCACTCCTCAAACTATCAAGATAGAAGGACATATCAAAAAGAAAAAGGCAATAGTGTTGATTGATTCAAGAAGTACCCACAATTTTATTCATTGTAAGATAGAAAAAGAATCGAATTGCTTCCTATATCCAGCACATGAGTGTCAAGTGATGGTTGCAAGTGGAGGAATGATAAATTTCTCTGGAAAGTGCCATAATATCAAGCTATCCATGGGAGAATATGTATTGAATAGCCCAATGCTTTACATTCCAATGGGAGGTGTTGATGTTGTACTAGGAGTCCAATGACTACAATCCTTGGGTAGAATAGCTTTTAATTTTCAAGAACTTTTCATAAACTTTTTTGTGGAAGGAAAGGAAGTTGAATTAAGGGGTATTTCAGGAAAACCAGGAAAGATAATCAACTCTGACAATATGACAAATCTTCTAAAAAGGGAACAATGAGTTGTAATTGCACAATTATGTTCGCTAGATGTTTCCACATTGAAATCATCTATTTCTCCCCATCTCCAAAAAGTTTTGGCCAATCATTCCAAGGTATTTGAGACTCCCAAAGGTCTCCCACCTATTCATGATCATGATCATGCTATTCATCTAATTCCAAGAAGTATTCCTCCAAACATCAGGCCATACAGATATCCCTATGCCCAAAAGAGTGAAATTGAACGTATGGTTGCATAAATGCTAGAGGCTGGTATAGTTCAACCTAGTCAAAGTTCTTTCTCTGCTCCAGTAGTATTGGTGCACAGGAAGGATAGATCATGGTGCATGTGTCCGGATTATAGGGAGCTCAACAAGCTCACTATTAAAGATAAGTTTCCCATTCTTGTCATTGATGAATTATTGGATGAATTACATGGACCAATTTACTTCACCAAGTTGGATCTTCATTCAGGATATCATCAAATCAGAATGAAGAATGAAGACATTTCGAAAACAACATTTAAAACTCATGAGGGTCATTATGAATTTTGGTCATGCCTTTTGACCTTACCAATGCACCTTCGACATTTCAAGGTTTGATGAATTCCATTTTCAAACCCTTCCTTAGAAAATTTGTGTTAGTATTTTTTGATGATATTCTAATCTACATCAAGTCTTGGAAGGATCATGTTGAACATGTTGACAGGGTGCTACAACTATTGGAGGAGAAATAGTTATATGCAAAAGGATCCAAATGTTTCTTTGGAGTACAAGAGGTGGAATATCTAGGTCATATTGTATCTCATGGAGTTAAGGTAGACCCTAGCAAAATTAAAGCCATTAAGGAATGAAAAATCCCAACATCCATAAAGAATTTGCGAGGATTTCTCGTTTGATAGGGTATTATCGCAAGTTTGTTAAGAATTATGGGAGAATAGCAACACCTCTAACAACATTATTGAAGAAAGATGCATTTTCCTGGACTCCAGAAGCAACAAAGGCCTTCGAACATCTTAAAGAGGCAACGTGCCAAGCACTGGTCCTAGCTACACCAGACTTCACAAAAACCATTATTGTGGAATGTGATGCTTCAGGAAATGGAATTGGTGTTGTTTTAATACTAGCTGAAAGACCCATTACTTTTGAAATTCGTCCAATCAAGGGAAAGTTTTTACACAAAGCTATTTATGAGAAGGAAATGTTGGCAATACTACATGCACTTGAGAAATGGCGACCCTACCTAATGGGAAGACACTTCAAGGTAAAAATGGATCATGATAGCCTTAAATACCTTTTAGAACAAAGATTATCCTTTGAAGAGCAACAAAAGTGGGTCACAAAGATGTTGGGTTATGACATTGAAGTCATATACAAAAAAGGGAAGCAAAATGTGGTGGCAGATGCACTCTTAACAAAGGATGAGGATGTGGAAGCATTGTTGTGCACCATTTCTATCATCCAACCAAATTGGATAAACGAAGCAAGAGATGAATGGAAGAATGATGAAGAAGTGTGGACACTTATTCGAAAGTTACAACAAGATTCCAGTACATTTGATCCATTGAGCTGGAAAAATGATTTGTTATGGTACAAAGATCACTTATACCTCTATAAGAATTCCCAACTAAAAAAAAATATTCTTATGGAATTGTGCACTTCTCCCTTAGGAGGGCACTCAGGATTTTTCAAAACATACCACAGGCTTATGCAGGAATTTTTTTGGGATGGCCTTAAATTGGATATTCAAAATTTTGTGGTGGAATGTTTGGTTTTCCAACAAAATAAAGTTGAAACAATTAAGACCCCGGCTCTATTACAACCTTTATCCATTCCAAGCCAATGTTGGGAGGAGGTTTCAATGGATTTTATCACAAGTTTACCCAAGTCTGAGGGAAGAGTGTCGTCATGGTGGTAGTTGACAGACTTACCAAGTATGCACACTTTTGTGCATTATCACATCCATTTAAAGCCAGTACAGTTTCTACTGCATTAATGGAAACAATTCAAAAACTACTGGAAACCCAAAGATTATTGTAAGTGACAGAGATCCCATTTTCACTAGAAATTTTTGGATATAATTATTTTCTTGTCTTGGTACTTAGTTAGCTCATAGCTCATCTTATCATCCTCAATCTGATGGGCAAACTGAGATAATAAAAAAAATGTTTGGAAGGATATCTTCGTTGCTTTGTATTTGATAAACAAACACAATGGGTCAAATGGTTAACTCTAGCTGGATGATGGTATAACACTTCCTTCCATACAATAACAAAAATGACCCCATTTATGGCACTTTATGTATATCAGCCACCATCCATCACGTCATATTTAAGGGAAAATTCTAAGATTCAAGCAGTGGAACATCACATTGAGCATCAACAAGAAGTCCTCCAACTCTAAAAGGTTAACATCGAGTTGGCATAGAATAGAATGAACCTACAGGTAGATCAACATCTCAACGAAAGAAGTTTTAATGTAGGTGACTAGGTATTCGTATAGTTACAACCATATAAACAAGTGTCCCTCAAGCAAGCTAAGAAGGATAATAAATTATCACCAAAGTATTATGGTCCATACAAGGTGTTACAAAAGACTGGTACTATGGCATACAAATTGGAGCTTCTTGCATCTTCTCGAGTGCACCCAGTTTTCCATGTTTCATGTTTAAAGAAGGTTATAGGCGACAACCTCCCAGTTCAAACAATATTGCTAGAGCTTGATGAGGAAGGAAAAATTATATTGGAACCAGAAGCATTCACAAAAACAAGAGCTCGACAACTATGAAATAGATCAATTTTAGAGTATCTCATCAAGTTGAAGAACTTATCCGCTGAAAATTCCACATGGGAGGATGAGAATTTTATATAAAAGCATCCAGAACTACTCAAGCATTGAGGACAACACTTTTCTGAAGGAGAGGGGCATGTTAGGTCCCTATAATACTAGTGATTACCCCATTACTATTGTATTTTATCCCTTATTAATATTTTTGTGCCCCTATTGTCCCCATATTGTTATTATTGTGCCCCATAGAATCCCTCTATTGTTATTTTTGTGCCTTTATATTATTATTGTTACGTCAGCTTGGTTATATTTTGACTCCTTAGACTCCTATATATAGAAAGGAGGTTTTGTCATTTGAATCATCCAAGAATCATTCATTTGTGTAAAGTAAAGGAGGTTGCCCCCTCGAAGAGGCTGAATTCTAAGGCATTGATCTATCTTTTCTATCTTTTTGTGAGCTAGTTTCGTAACATTGATATAGTATGGCAGAGTTTTCAGCATAGGATTTGATTTTTTCTTCAATTTAACCTATCTTCGTTGGGAGTAAACTATGCATAATGAAACAATTCTTCATTTTTGTTGGGAGCCTAATGTCAATAACAAAATTATATTCTCTGAGATGATGCGTTATACAAGTGGAAATTCCTATGGGTAAAAAAAAATAAAAACAACAAGAAAAACCATGAATTTCCCATGGAATTTATGTGCACGAGGGCGAGTCAACGTACAGTTGAAATGGTCAACAAATCCATCAACGAATCACATGGCCTTTCCTATGGTAATTATAGGGAGCAAGGATATAAAAGATCTAAGAGTTTTATCACTTTAGTGTGGATTTTATGAGACCATTTCCTCTGCTAGTTCACACAACTATCTTTGATTCTTGTTTTATAATGTTCTAAAAAATATGGGTGGTAGTGCGAGTGGTTATTATCATTGGATCAGTTAGGTGAAAGGCTTGATCTAAATGGTAAGTGCTCTATCTAATAATGCATAAGGGATAAATATAAATATTCATTGGTCCAAAATACTAAATGTGAGTAAGTCAAATTGATAAAACTAATATACGCACATATATTCGAGCCAGTTAAGGTTTCTTTTGTTGTAGTCACTGGAGATTATATGCATCAGATCTCTATCCTAGAAGTTCATTTGTCATTTGCAAACCATGTTTTTCATCCTTGAAGGTTAATTGTAAATTTATGCACACCATATTCTTGTTGGAGACATACACAATGTTTAATAATTGTGTATGATTGGATATGTTGAGATGATACATGATTTATTGCAGAGATCAGTAGTTTGTTTGTGTGATAGAGGTTTTTTTCTTTCATAAATTGATGTGGATAGATTAAGGATTTGGGTAGATATTTTGTTTTGGATTCATTTAAATTTTAATCATTCTATTCTAGGATTGACAGAGACTTCTACAAAGGATATCACATGTTTTTCTATGCCTAGATCTATATGTGTGCTCTATTAATTATTTATGAATTTGAGCACTTATATGGAGGGTTTTGCAGAGACTTATATCTAATTGATTCTCACTAATTGAAGCCAATTTGTGAATAGACTTAATTCTTTTTCTTGTTATTTTAGGTTGAAATGCACAGGGTAGAAGGGAAAAGGGTATTGTTCCCATTAACTGTAGAGGTTTAGAGTAGCTAGAAATTTAGGAATCTGATGTGTATGATGTTTCTTTTGCTCCGAGGTTGTATGAAGGATTGAAGCCAATGTGATAATGAACTTAATGAGTCCAATATTATTGTTTTACCTTGATATTGCATGCATGACTGTAGTCAAAAATTGAATATGGTTATGCATTGTAGGGATGGTTAATAGAGCTTTAAATATTATCATTATTTATTGAAAACATATATTAGTATTGCTTGACACCTTAATGGTTAATGATCATGTATGTTATTGTAGGGAGTTTGACAACTTAAATTAATTTCCATAAATTCCATAAGAATGATGTGCCTTGTATTACTATTATGTCATGTATGGTATTGATTAGTACTAAGAGAAGGGGTTTGGAAATGTGTTCTTGATGGTATATTTAAAAGAGTTGTGATTCTTTGAGATGGAATTAAGGTTTGGATTTTGTTTTGCTAATGGAATTTGCGACAGAAATGCATTGGGTCATATTTCCTAGTGTTGCATATGAGTATGCACATTTTTATATTGCAGAGAAAGAGGATTGATGAATCATTACTATATTTCTTTGGTTACTCATATTTTTGGGTAATGCATATGTTTTTGATAATGTATTGTTCCTTTTATGTGAGTATGATGAAGGTACGCTATTTCTATGCTAATGAGTTAGATGTTGATGTATGAATGAAGGAAAAATCATTTGATGAGTTAGGGTTTAATCTCATGGGTGAGAAGAGTAATTGAATGTATGTTTGTTGTTATGTCTTGACAATTTGGCATGAACTAGGGGTTGATGTTTTATTTAGTATTTGTTGAAAATAGGGTTTTGTATTGTTGAGATTTTTTTTGTTGTTGGTTGTCAAGGGATGTCTTGATGAGTATGTTGATGATAGATGAGATTGGTTTTTGAGTAGAGAGTATGGCTTGGCATTTGACAATATTGATGAGCTAGGGTTTGATGGACTATTGATTAGATTATTTTATTTATCAAAGATTTATCGCAGAGATATTTTTGTTTACAGTCGTGTAATGATTAGATGTGTATTCAGTTATTGAGATTGAGAAAATTTGTTTTTTGGCAAGGTGTTTACATATTGTTATTGACATTAAGCAGAATGTTGTATTTGAGACAAGTTTAAAAATTGGATGAAACATGGCTTGCATTTTTTTTGTCTGAGTCAGGTGGATCCAACATAAAATATTTTGAAACACGGTCCACAAAGGGTCTGGGGGTTGAAGCCTTTAGTAAGGGAGTGGTAGCTTCCTTCTGGTGGTGGTTGGAGAATTTGATTAGGGAGTGGTGGCTTCCTTCCAATGGTAGCTAGAGAGAAAAGAGGAGGTGGTAACCACCAACATGTAGGAGCCTATGCACTGGTAAGAGTTCATGCCAGTGAAAAATGTAATATAATATTTTCTTTATAATAATAAAAGGAGACGAACTAAGAAACAACAATGGTGGTTTTTCTCAGTTGGGTTTTCCACCTAAATTTTTGGTGTCCCTATGTGTTGTTGTCTTCATGAGATGTTGTATTATTATGGTTTACATGCATTTATGATTAAATGTTTCTCATGGTTTATTGGTTATGCTTAGATCTACTACATAATTTTTTGTGCAATAAATGATGTTTTTGGTGGGAAAACTTCCCTAAGGAAGGGGTCGAAAGCCTCGACAGAGATATATAAAATGATCAACAAATAACACTCAATCCAGCATTTCAAACATTCAAATTATCAAATTTGGATTCAAATTCATAATCGAGGGTCCTATGTTTGAAAATGTTCCTGTAGGTTCCAAACCCTCTACTTCCTCCAAGATGTGAAAACTTGCAAATCAATCACATAAGGATATAAATAATAGATAAATCAGCGTTCACACATAAGAATATGTTATATCATTATATATAACCATTCATACTATCATTCATAATATGGAAACATATATGGAACAAGACATGAGCTTCTTTACTGATTACCATCATTAAGTACAGGATAGATACAACCTAATCCAAGCCAAAGGCACTGACGAAGCCTTCCTCTAGATCCATGTGCCCGGGCCACAAAGACAACCTCTCTAATAGGTGCAAGAATATGCTAGATAAGGAGGCTAAGTATCTTTGAAAAGGTATCCAAGGTTTCCTAAGGATTGGGAGTGCAGAAGGCATGGGGAAAACAGACTTGCTATGGGGGAATCGAGTATACTGTCAATATATCTCTTCTCATATCAATTAGGCCTACCCAAGGGTTGTAGATATACCACCTAAAATTGGTTATTTCAGTTAGGCCATGAGCTCCTATAGGTGGGCTCTCGATAAAACTCATAAACCCTACCTGAAAAATAGCATTTTTTATTTTTTTTCATATTTAAAAAAGGATATGTGGTTATAGTGTTAGGGACTCACGTATGTACATGTTTTTGTGTGGGCAAAGTCATGTATGGAATTTGAAATACAATTTTTTAGTATAAAGTCAAGTCTGCATGGGAAAAGGGACTACCCAGGGCTATAAAAGAGCATCAAGTATACATGAGTGTTGAATGATACTATAACAGATGGTTTAGTTAACAATTCAAATAAAAATATAAACTGAGTAAAATCTGATCAAACATGAGATAATAATTCACCCCTCCTCTCACTAATTCTAACATAAGTGGAAGATTTGTTTGTCACAAAGTAGGAGAAATTTCATGTTATTTTCATTGATTTTTTATTGAAAAAAGAGATTGTTAGCATCCATCTCAATTTGTAAAACTTTATATATATAATTTGGAGAATCCAATCCAAAAACCAATTTCTTTTCAGAAAAGTACCCAATCAAAAAAAAATAATAATAACATTCGAAACAATTTGGTAAGTGATGTTATTAGAAATTTTTAATTGGTAAATTTTTAAGTTTTTTCCAGTGACAACCAAAATTTTGTGGGTTGGATGTCTTTTGACAAAGTCAAATTTTTTTAGTGAAATTAGTGCTAGCAGCTCCAAAAAAATTGTATTGTTTCCTGATTGGGGTTATCATATCCATTTAGAGAAGTATAAGTAAATTTATAATCATTTCACATTTTTGGGCTCAAACCTAATAATAAAAAGGAGATCCATTACAAGCCAAGTGATTCCCTTTAAACCCTAGTTCTATTTTTGTCTTATATTAGGAAAATGTATTTTACGAAAAGGTATGGTAATCTTAGTGTTGAAGAATACATAAACAAAATGAAGTCAAAATGGATAATTATCTGGATATTTTGGATAACATTTAATACACAAGATAGGCATACAATAGAATTTTCTTCGCCATGAAAAGAAAGAGTTAATTTCAAATGAATATTTTGAAAAATTATGGTTAGATAGGTGGCTCCATGTGTGAAGAATAATAATAAGAGAACTAGCGATTTTGTTGAGAAAAGTGTTGTCATTGATGTCAAGACTAAGGATCTTTATTGATTTGAGGTGTTTGTGATTTATATTTTGTGTAGGGTTATCTTTTGGAATCATTGCATTCATATTGTTGGAATCGACGTTTCAACCATCCTTTGTGGTTCATCATCAGGATAGATCCATCTATCTTGATGATGAACCACAGAGGATGGTTTGAAACGTCGATTCCAACAATATGAATGCGATGAATCCAAAAGGTAAGCATCTTGTTGAGCATGGTAGTAGTTGTAGTTGCTAATGTCAAGTTCAAGGGGGAGCTTGGTAAGTTTGTCAATGAGTGTTGTTGTTGAGGTTGAATTCAAAAATTAAGGTAGTATCTTTGAAGGAATTATTATTTCATATCTTCATCTTTAATGAGAAAACAAACTGTTTAGCTAGATAGTCCTCTTATATACCTTCACAAGAATATATGACACTTGGTATAACTCCTAAGAGATAATGAGTTATCACACTCTGAAGTTTGAATAGCGTTCTAACTCTTCCAATTTCCAATGCATTGTTAATTCTCTTACTGATTTGTTTAATCAATGGTTACGCCAATCTAATAGAGATTTAGAATTAATCTATGGTCCCATAACCTTAGGTAGTTTACAAAGTTAGATAAATGAGTGCGCTCAAATGTTAGAATATTATATATATTACGGAGTAATGGAACACATAAAATATTGCAGAAATATAAACACAGAAAATGCACAAAACAAGAGAGACACAGATATACGTGGTTCACCCAGTTTGGGCTACGTCCACCTCGAACAGCCATTCCTTCCTTTCTATTATCCAACCAAATGAAGAGACACAACCTGCAACAAATCCGCTGTAATATCCTTTGTCTTCTCTCACAGTCTCACCTCTCTGTTTCTCGCTCACACAGAATACACATCTATATCTCACAGCCTCAAATACAATGCCCTCATACAAAGAGAGGGGTTGCCTTCTAGGGCAAAAAACCCTAAACTAAACATAATTTCTACCGTCAGATCATCCGCCTAATGAACTGCCCAGATTGACTAGAAATTACTATACTTTTACAAGGCAATTTTACAGTTGTTTTTAGCTTCGGGGTGTCGGGGGGGGGGCTCCCAAAAGGTCGCAGCTGCCCACCCTTGGACCCCCCTTGCAGCAAATATTTTACGGGCAACGTTGCCGCCCCCATTTTGAACTGGGGTCCAATGTGGTGGTACTTTTGAATATAGAAGATAATCAGGCTCCACACCCAACAATCTCCCACTTGGAGACTGATTGTAGCAACTCCACTGCTGCTCCATTTGCTGGACAATGACTCCTCTTTGGACCTGGCTGTTTCTCATCTTCATCGTCATCCTTGAAGACCAACTGAAACTGAGCATATTCTCAGTTTCTCCCTGGTTACAACTTTTGTTAGCATATCTGCAGGGTTCTGGCTAGTGTGTATCTTTTCCAGCTTCAACTCTCCATCTTCCAACACTGATCGTATGAAATGGTACTTGAGCTGTATATGTTTCGTCCTAGAATGAAATGCTGAGTTCTTTGCAAGATGAATGGAACTTTGACTATCACTGTATAAAGTGCCCATATCATGCTCCTTACCCAATTCACCCATAAATCTTTGTAACCAAATCATTTCTTTACTAGCCTCTGTAGCAGCAACATACTCTGCTTCTGTTGTTGAAAGTGCAACAACACTTTGGATTTTTGAAACCCAACTGACAGTTGTTCCACCAACAATGAATACATATCCTGTAGTGCTCCTCCTGTTATCTCTGTCACCTGCCATATCTGCATCAACATATCCCTGTAGAGAAATGTTTGAACCACCAAAGCATAATGCTTGATTTGTGGTACCTTTCAAATATCTGAGAATCCATTTCACTACCATCCAATGTTCCTTTCCTAGATTGTTCATGTATCTACTTACAACTCCCACTGCATGTGCAATATCAGGCCTTGTGCAGACCATTGCAACATTAAGCTTCCAACTGCTGATGCATATGGAACTTTAGACATATAATCCATGTCTTCTTGGGTCTTTGGGCACATTTCCTTGCTAAGTTTGAAATGGCTAGCAAAAGGTGTACTAACTGGTTTTGCATTGTGCATGTTAAATCTTTTCAACACCTTTTGTATGTACTCATTCTGAGACAATGTTAATTTACGATTTTTCCTGTCTCTAGTTATTCTCATAACAAGGATTTGTTTTGCAGCTCCCAAATCCTTCATTGCAAATGAATTTGCCAATTTTCTTTTGAGCACATTTATTTCCTGCATGTTAGATCCTGCAACAAGCATTTCATCTACATACAATAACAATATAATATAGCTGCCATCATTTTTCTTTTTCAGATAAACACAATGATCAGAGTGACATCTAGTAACCTTGTTTAGACATAAACTTGTCAAATTTTAGATACCACTGCCTTGGAGCCTGTTTAAGCCATACAAGCTCTTCTTCAACCTGCACACAAGTTTCTCCTTCCCTTTCACTTCATATCCTTGTGGCTGCTGCATATATATCTCTTCCTCAAATCCCAATGGAGAAAGGTTGTCTTTACATTTAACTGCTCAAGATGCAAATCTTCAGCTGCTACAAGACTCAAAATAGTTCTGATTGAAGTCATTTTAACAACAGGAGAAAATATTTCATCAAAATCAATACCTTTCTTCTCTGCAAACCCCTTCACCACAAGTCTAGCTTTGTACCTCTGTTTTCCTCCATCTTCTTCCTTCAACCTGTAAACCAATTTATTCTTCAATGTAGTTTTTCCTGCAGGCAACCTGACTAAATCCCAAGTCTGGTTATGCATTAAGGAGTCCATCTCTTCTTCCATGGCTACCTCCCACTTCTTCCTGCTTTCAACCTGCATTGCTTCTTCATAACATTCGGGTTCACCAAAATCAATCAACAATAAATAATATAATGAAGGAGAGTATCGTTCAGGGGTCTACTTATCCTGATAGATCTTCTAACAATGCTTTCAGGTGTTTGGGGTGCCTGTTGCTGTTGTGGTGGTTGTTGCTGTTGTGGTTGTTGATTATATTATTTTGAGGCACCTTTACTTTTTCAGTGATTTCATCAAGAACTGTGTATTCCTTGTTTTCTTTTTCCTGTTTCTTTTCCTGCAACTGATTCTTATACAAGACCTTTTCATTGAATATTACATCTCTGCTCCTAATGATTTTGTGATTTTCATAATCATATAAGCGATAACCAAAATCATTAACACCATATCCAATAAAGGTACATTTCTTTGACTTTGCTTCAAGATTTGTTCTATTTTCTTTATCAATATGGACAAAGGCCTCACAACCAAAAGGCTTTAAAATAGAGTAGTTTACCTTTTTACCTGTCCATGCTTCCTCTGGAACACCACCATCCAAGGAACTTGAAGGCCCTCTATTTATTAGATAAATAGCAATATCTACAGCATCTGCCCAAAACTGTAAAGGCAATCGTGCATGCAATCTCATGCACCTTGCACGCTCCATGATTGTCCTGTTCATCCTTTCTGACACACCATTTTCTTGTGGTGTTCTTGGAACTGTCTTCTCTCTGCGAATTCCATGCTCTGAACAGTATCTATCAAACTCTTTGCTGCAATATTCACCTC
>APFE030590254.1:120141-134493 GCA_000404065.3 Pinus taeda | reverse complement strand
AAAACCAGGACTACCAGCTTGATTTTTCATTATGTTCCTTTCAATGTTACAATACATATTTATACATGCCGAAGCATCCAATACCATGGACTGAAAACCATCACGTCCAAAACCATGTGAAAAAAATCATGCACAAAACCATAGGTAGGTTTGCCCAAACTAGTATAGGATCCAAAAACAAAATTTTTTGGGGCACTGCCCCGAACCCCATAGAGTGGGATTACCTACACCCCTCAAACCCCTTGTGACTTCCCCTGCTACACAATCGGTGCAATGAAGGGGCAGCTCCGCCCCCCTTCTAATCCCCCGGTTAACTACATGGGCTAAGTCGTGGAAAGAATATAACACAACCCAACATTATTTTCATCATTGATCATATTTCGTTCTAAGGAGAATTATGTTTGGATCATAAATATCGATACATTGTTAATGAAAAATATTATATTTCACATAATGGACATGTGGATTTGTTCAAACATCCAATTCCTACACTAGATACATTTGAGGAAATTAACATGTCCAACATTCAAAAACTATCAACGTCAACATTCCCTTAAACTTATTACCATTGAACGTATTTTTCTTGGAGTTGCATCCACCCCTAAAGAAGTTGTTTTGTACAAGCTTTATTTTATGAATTTTCTTATGTAATTGTTTGGTCCGATGTAGAATTTTTTAGCATGGAGCATCGTATCATTGAAAACCACATTTATAAATAGGCATTATATGCCACTCTTTCAACACAAACAAAGGCTTATTAACTTTCCAAAATCCCCAAACATCAAAATTGTCATTGACAAATTGCAAATGACCACCTCATTTACCTCATCACCTAGACTCTTGGGTGTCCAATATTGTCCCCATCAACAAAAGTAGGTAACCACGAGGGAAGGTATTGGCTTCCATGATTAGGCCCACCCAAAATATAACTTCCCTAGCCCCTTCATTTACCAAGTGATCAATGATTGTGCAAAAATTAATGTTTTATTATTAGAGTACAACTAGATCCGATTTTGCAAGTGGGATTAATATTAAATTGCATTCACGACACACTGGCTAGGGAAAACTAAGAAAAAACTTAGCCAACACCAAGGAGCTCCAACAAGAAAGCATCACGCTAGCATGTCCACTTTAAAATTAAGGCATATCCTCTCCTCCACTCCTCAAAAGATATAATCTAGGGTTTAATCATAAAAACTTACTTCTAATTTTGTTGAGGTATTAAACCCTAACCCTAGTGTTCAATATGTCCTAAAAGTTGTGAGAAACCCCTGCACCTCTAAGGTGATGGAGGGAAATACATTTAAAATGAAGAGAAATGTGTGTGTGTGTGTGTGTGTGTGTGTGTGTGTGTGTGTGTGTGTGTGTGAGAGAGAGAGAGAGAGAGAGAGAACACTCCTCTCCTGACATCTCTAACACAAGATGATAAATAGAAAGATAATGTGAAACGACTCTCTTCTTCCTTTATATATATGAGAGGTAAGTGAGGAAAAAAAACATACGTGGACCTAAACCGTTACAAAGAAACTATAAAACCAAAACTAGGCTCACAAATGTGAAGTGATACACTCCAAGGGTACACGTGTCAAGCTCTAAAGTGATATTGTACACATGAAATGTTCCAATGAAACATTTTTCCATGAGATATGTCCAACACTCCTAATAGCTTCCAAACCACTCCAACACTCCTCCTTAGATGTGTGATTGATTAGGTCCACTTTCCTTACATGAACCATCTTATAACCCAAACATCCCTTAGTCAACTCCATGCCTCCATACAAGCATCCAAGCTGCCCCATTTTTTCTTGGGCTCAACAACCTTCTTTGGAATTCCAAGTGCTCCTCCTCCAATGTGTTGAAAAATCAAGGAAATTGCAGATTAAGGTTGATTATCTTTACTTGATAATTACTTATGAGATTTTTTGGCATTTTATTACTTTATTATTTAATATTCATCAAGAAATTACCAAAACCTAAAATGCATGAATATCACAAGAAAATAAAGAAAACAAGATATAGGCTCCAATCTAGGGAAAAACCCCACAATTGGGGAAAACCAAAACAATCCTCTTCTTATATAATTATATTAAAATGAGATATCAAGTTCCAAGACCAAGACAAATACCTCCATAAGATCCTCAAGTCATCCCTCCATTCTCTAGCATGTTTTTACCTTAAAAGAATCAACTATTTTGACACAAATTTGTCCTTCAGATGCCTTGTCTAACAAATATACTTGTTCCTTTTGTAGTTTGTAATTTATGGAAATTATAGCCCTTCAATAGCTCACATATCACAGATATTAAAACTTTCGCTTCTCATATATTGGAATCAATCTTTAGCTTGCATGTCATCATAGAGGTGGTATATTATAACTGGCACAGTTTCACATAAATATGGTCTCAATAGTTCACATATTCTTTAGGTCATATATCACATAGAATTCACATTTCTTTACCACAAAGAATTTCACTTCTTGCCACAGAAACTCAATGAAATTCTTTCCTTTTAGTGGAGGATTCACAACAACATATAGTTATTTGTCACTGTGAAGGGTCACACCCTTGGGCAAGTCGACTTATCCATATGGAGAGTTGACTTGATCTTATGTAGGACTATTTAACTCCTTTTGATTAAAAAAATTATGTCTACTTCTTACAAAGAGTCTAAATGGACTTTGACTTAATTCATTTTTTCTTCTTGACTCAAATGACCCTAAGAGCATGAAGAACATGCTTTGACTAGGAAAATATAATCAAAGTAACTAGGGAGGTATTCATAATGACTCAACGGGTCTATATCAAGTTGAAATATTCATATGAGAAGGGATTCATAATGATAAGAACCAATGGTGATAGTATCATCATAACTAGCATTGCCACATTACCAAGGCCTTGATAGGTACACTTATCTCTCCACAAAATCAGAGAACAATGTTGGGAGGCATTCTATAAGATGCCACACCACTTCTCTGAGGCTCATACTCCACCTAGGATACTTGGAGTATGTCCTCCACTGGACCAATTCCCTCAAGGAAATGTCTGTCCACCAAACGATTCTTTACCCAAGCCCATGTACTTGACTTAGGATGTCAATCCTAGTCTTCCATAGTACATGACTTAAGAATTTCTGCCCAAGATGATTATCCAATCCACCATTCTCCTTATCCATGTCCATGTACTTGACTTAGGATCTTAATCCTAATTTGTCACAATACCTAACACAAGGAGATCCATGTGTTCAACCTAACTCCCTGTCAACTTGAGAGAAGAAATCCATACTTGCTCCCTCTTAAACAAGGGGAGTACATCAACAAGCCTCAGAAGCACTCATACTTCCCTTACATCAGTTACTTGTTATGCTATGGAGATATTTTGTAGCTTCATCAACCAACCCTCTTATCATAGAGTTGTACTCATTTTCAACTATTGAAATAGGGCTCCAAATCTATCTCCTAACAACCCATGATTCCTTCTTTCATGATCCTCCACTTGAGGTCTTCACCAACTGCATTCGACACTGTATCTTGCACTACTTCGCATGCTCTAGATCTGTCCATTTTCCATTCTTCTCATCATTTCATAAGACTACTTTTATGGCTACCAAAACTACCCTAACTTTGTGACAAATCAAATGCTTTTGTCACTCTCCTTAGGGATTTTAGATCTACCCATCTTGTTAACAATATGACTACTCCAAAATGTTTCACCTAGGGTTTGCATAGTCAACCCTCCAAACATCTTTCCAACTTCACTGAAAGACTAATTCTTTGGGCTTTCAGATCTACCCAACTATCCATCTCCTTGATTTGTCAAAGGTGACAAAACTTAGGGCACAATAATCTATCCACACGTCAACAATACTCCTTCGTGCATCTGTTGAAGTAGGGCTTCATACCACAACCCTTTTTTCATTGATTTCAAAACCCAAAACCACTTGAACAATAAATAACAATCTTGAATTCGTGTTTTCTATTCCAAAATCTCAACTTTGAGGGCACATAATCAACCCTCACTCAATCCTTTAACTTCTTATAAGGTGACTAATCTTAGGGCTACTTATACAACCACTAAAATTCTAGAAAGGAATTGTACTTAACTTGATATAATTTGTTGTTCAACTACGAATAAGCCTCTACAAACATCGGCTCCTATAGACCTTGCTTTCCATAGCTACCTGTCGAGACACATTTCATACCATCAATCATCACCTTCAGGCATGCAGCCTATATCTATTCACTATAACAACTCTATTTCTTAAGAGGTATTTCACTTGTGGTAAATTGTTGTCCTAAACCTTTTAGGACAAACCTCCACATCTAGAACCTTTTCTTTGATCGCTCATGCCTTCTTTACTTCACTTAAATTCATCTCTTCACTCTGTCCATTAATATGCATCATTTTTTCACACTTAAGATGCGATATAACCTTCTTTTAAGGAGGATACAAATCCCATAAACATAGCGGAAGAGAATCCAGATCTATGACTCCTTGACACAGTGTTTTCCCAATGTTTGTCACAACTCCTTAGGGTCTCAACCCTCTACAACATGAATAGATCTATTGCCAAACTTATAGAATTTTAGGATAAACATATGAGGTGGCTAAGAATGCATTGAACATTATAGAAATATTGAGGTCTAAAATGGGCCTCCTAAGGAAAATTAAAAAATAAGTGGAAATAATAAAATAAGATTAGATTACCTCATCAAATTTTAGAGCGAACAAAAAAAAAAACTAAACTACTTTTTCAACTTGTATTTTCAACTTATTATCCTTTGATTTTTTTCAAATTTGAAGCAGGAGCACTCGTTGGATGCGGAATTTTGATTTCAAATCCAAGGAGTACCCATGTTGAATACTTTCAATGGATCTTTCTACACAAAAAATGAGAAATATATGAAAAAATGTGATTGCAACCATGTTTTTCACGTATTTCTCATTTTTTGTGTTGTGGACTCAATCGAAAGTATTCAACATGGGTAATACTTCGATGAAAAATTAAATTATGTATCCAAAAAGTGCTCCTACTTGAAATTTGAGTAAAAATGTAGGGAGATAAGATGAGAATAAAAGTTGAAAAAATAGTTTTTTCATTTTTTTTATTTTTTTATCATTTTACCTTTTTACTTCAAAAATGGTGAATCATCCCAAATGGTTGAAATCATCATCTTCAATTATAAAGTTGAATTTTTTTGTACATTCTTGTTTTGAGGCCCATTTTTTACCTCAAAATTTCTCTAATAACAACCCTAAACTTGGGCACGAATCACATAAGTAAACTTCAAAATAACACAAAAACATACCTTCTTGAGGGCCAAAAAGTTCACAAAGATTCTTCTCCTTAAGCTAATAAAACTCATTTACCTTCCAGACATAAGACAAACGTTTTTACTCCACTTTTCATCCTCCTTAGGCTTTGTTCCTTCTTAAGATTAGTCAATTCAGATGAGGAAAATGTGCTTGTCTTTCTTTGAAACAAAATGCAGTGCCTTCTTCGGAATTTGGTTGTCCTTATCTTGGATCTCAAATATCCTTCTAGAAATAATGCAACACTTAGTTATACTTCCATAGGAAATGAACTCATCTATCTCTCCAACAGAGCTTAGATATCCTTGATAGGAACATAACTTCAGGTATGCCTCTAAAAGAACTTGGTTCTCACTTCAGCATAACTTCAGATATTATTTAGTAGAATGGAATTTGGTTCTCCCTTCTATAGAAATTCGGATGCTTCAAGGGGTAAAATCTTTAGATGTCTTCACCTCAGGAAAATTGATTTTTTACCTTAGAAGAATTTTTCACTATATTGTAGATATTAATTGTCTTGAATTATTGAAGGAGGTCTTTCTTCGCATGATTGTCATATCTTACAAAACCTTTTTCATGGTAGCTTAGGTGAAGTAAGGTAAGAGTACCTTCAGTAGCTCGGCTCATATTGAATAAGCATAACTTCAAGTCACTTGATGAGTTGTGTATCATTGTAGGAAGATTGATGTCGATGCATAGGCTAAGCACAAAATTTTATGAAGACTAGATAGGAACTTACCAATGTGATGGGATGGTCACATGGTAATGTTGGGAGACATTTTTAACGTTTTGTAAGAAATTGTATATATTTACATTTAGGAAGTTAGTTTTTATTTTTCTGAAATAAGTTGGAGAAATATTTTCTATTGTAAAAAAAATGCAGTTCCCTTATTTTGTAGGGAAGGGGAAACGACTCACCATTCATGACTCTTGGTTGTCATAGTCAGTTATTTTGGAAAACAATGAGAAAAGAGTGTTTGGGAAGAAAAGGAGAAGAGAGGAAGAGGAGAAGATAGAAACTCATTGTTTTCTTTGTGTAATTACAGTTTTAAAGTTTATAAACACACTTGTACCCTCAATCTGTGTGAACCAGAAGGTATTTCTATGTGTGAGTAGAGTAAATGAATATAAATTTTGGACTGTAATTTGTGTTCTTTCTAAATGGTTGAGGTTGAATCAAATTCTTGTGATTAAATAATTCGATTTCTTCTTTTGAACTCATGGTTACTATTCCTATGCATTTGTTCATTTAAATACTAGTCATTTTTAAAGTTTGTAACTTGTCGAACTGATTTATATAAAAAAATTCAAACCCTGGTGGCTTCAGTCGTTGTGTTTTGTCCATTTACGTTTTGATTCTTGTTATATCATATTTAAATCCCATGTAGAAGGTGTCTCTACATTATGAGGTAGTAAGTGTGTGGTTTTTTGTGATGTGAGTACCATAAACAAAAACAAAGCACCCTATTTTTTTTTAAGGCAGTTCAAACCCCTTTGTGATTAGCTTTTCTAACTATCAAATTTGAACCAACATTGCAAAATCAGTGAAGAGAGGTTAGGTAAATTGTTTACTGTGTTGAGAAGTAAGTCAAAGGCCATGGAGAGTCAGTTTGGAAAAGAGTCAGGATGTTTTATCTTCCATGAAAATCCAATACAAAATCTTAATGGGTGCTACAAAATCATTTCGTAGCAACAGAAAAATAAATTAGAGAATAGGTGCTACAAAATCATTTCGTAGCGACTGAGAAAAAAATATTTTTTGGAGGACTACATTTTAGTTTGAAATCCCCTTTTGGCCTTCCCATTGGACCATTTATTAAGTTGAAATGTATGAAATTGGATTCATGAAATGAGGTGAGATAAAGAGTAGAAGTTGTCAGAAACATCTCTCATGGAATTTGTCATAATAAATTCATATTCTTATATTGAATTCATGTGTAAAATGTTTCATGAAACATTGTTCAATGGGATGTAAATATGGAGTTGTGTGTAGAGTAGATTAGGGATAATGGCGTCAAGGGGACTTTGGAATCCATCAAGTGGTATTAAATCTCGGAAACCTCTTTAGCTTGAAAGATCTCAGGGGAGGAATATAATATATTTAAAGAAGACAAGTCTACACCAAAACAAGTATGGCATGATTCTAATATTGAGGTAGAGGATGTGAATACGAATTTGATTTTCCTAAGAAGTTAGTTTTGTGGAAAGATTGTAGTGAATTTTTCTAAAATACATCATAACAGAGTAGAGGTGAAGTTTAGAATTGTATAAATAAAGACTGGGAATCATATGAGGTGAATTATTTTAATTTACAAGTCCAAATACAATTGAATTAATGAATATAGAATGGAAATCTGAAAGAAAGGAAGCTAGTAAAGTTCGGAGTTCGTAGTAGAATCATGGAGTAGAATCAGAATTATAAATATGATTGAGCTAAATTTGGTTTTGTTTTCAGTTTGTGGTGAATTTTGACACTAACAAGTGCATCGTTGAAGTCATGAAGTTTGAAGGAAACAATGAAAGTTTATGAAAGGAAATCTACTTTCCTGAGGAAGTAGATCATATTTGTTTTGAAGGTAGATCTGAAACAAAAAGTTCTAAGTTGAAGGACATTAGAAGATTGTAACCTTGAAGGAAGATCCAACAGAGAAGCTACAACAATAACATATGTTCGAATAGATATTTAGATGATGAGTCGATGAGTGTAGTCAAGAACAAAGAGATTTCTTGATTATGATGGAAAATAATTTTGTAGTAGAGATGGAGGACCGACATAATTCTCAAAGAAGAATGGTGAGTAGTTGAATGCAGAAGCCAAAAGAGCATAGAGTGTTGAGATCAAGATTCCAAAGGAGGGAGTTAGCATAAATACCAAGAGAAGACTAGGCATGGAAGAGCTTAGTATGGTATTTACAAAAAGGTTGATGGAGTCATCTTGTTGCAATGACTTGTTTACAACTCACAATGAGCAGGGAGAAGTTCATAGAAGAAGGATATTTGTGACTACTGAGAGTCATAGTAAAGGTTCATATAGAATCCATAGTAGATCAAGTCAAGACCAACTTGATAGAGAAGTAGCTAAAATTAAACTATAGATAGAGATGATGAGATGATTGCTGCAGAGAGATGAGGAAGACCAAGGTTACAGATGGACTCTCTAGAAGAGAGGAAAATGGAATTTGTGGCAGGTGAAGATAAGATAGAGATAAAACACTTTGTTGATGGAGAAACTCAAGGAGTTTGAACAGAGGTTAAATGCTCATTCGGGGAGAGAAATGGAGCGAAGACAAAAGATAATTACTTAAGATATTATTTTTGAACCATAACAAGGATTAATTCTTGGAGAGGATGATAGTGATGAAGAATATGTTGATGAGTGACTCACTGGGAGTCTCCTAGATAATTTGGACAATAAATATCAACATGAAGAAATGGTGCAAGAAGCATCAAATGAAGCTACAAGGCCTTGTGATTTTGAAATTGAAAAATTATGTGTGTTTACAGGTTTCACAAGTCAGAAATAAAGACAACCATTGAAGATTGTCACAAGGATGAAGGAGAATGAACATAAGTTGATTTTTATTCCAAGGGGTATGTGTCCTCGTGAGAATGTACAAAAGGTAATTTCTAGGAGATATTTGCAACAATATGATTTAGCAAAAACCAAAGTGGAATTAACTTATGCAGACAACCAAAGGAGAAACAAAGAGAAGCATTCAGATGTAATGCTTAATAAATTTGATGAAGAAATTTGGTTGCTGGAAAACTTGCTACATAAATCAGAGTCTAAGCTATTGATAGAACCACGGGTTGAACATTCAAGTTTAATGTTCAATAATTTTGAGGAAGAAATGGGATTTTTGGAAAGTTGGCTACACATGGATTCAGGTAATGAAAACCAAAGGAAGTTTGTAGACTCAGTTGAATAGAAGAAGCATATTAAAGTACCACAAAAAAGTGATATAGAAGAGGAAGGAATGCATCAAATAGTGGGCAATAGCAATAGAAATTTTTAGAAATATGAAGAAGATCTCATGCAACATAGTATTGTAGAGATAAAGGATGAAGTCAGAGTGGAAAATTCTGAAGAAGGCAATAATGTTTTTGTTGTCATAAAGCAAGGAAGAAGACATACAAATGTCTTAAGTATCTACGGAGAGATGTTTGTTGAAGAGGAAGAAGATAAGAATATTGAAATTCTTAGACAAGGAAAGATCGAGTTACAAATGGGAAAATTTTGTAAAGAGGGGGATGAGCTAGATGTTGAAATTGGGAAATTATGAGAACTGATGACAAAAGAAGTGCCTAGGAAGAGGTACATTGATGTGGAAATGGAAGTCCAAAGTAGGAGGAAATTTATTGTACAAGAGGTTATAAACAAGGAAAGTGGGCAAATACAATATAAAGTTTGGAAACATGGAAGACTGAGGAGAACAACAAAAGCATAACAACAACATAAAGGAATGAATGACTCGCTACACTTTTGGATTTGGGATCCAAGAGGAATATAAATTAAGGTTTATGACTAGGAGGTCATAAATTTTCCTACTTTGGGAGTCTGATGCAAGTGATATGCTAAGCACAAAATTTGATGAAGACTGTGTAGAAATCATGGTGTAGATTTACAACTTCTCATGAAGTTTTAATCAAAATCACAAGACACAAACCTAATCTACTACTTTGCGGAATTCAATTCAAAATTTAGAACAAAAAACTCATAAATGCAATACTAAATAACACACATGCACACAATATTTTTTCTAGGGGAAATCAATCTACTCAAAACCCGAATGCCTTCTTGCATTAATCTGATGAATAGAGATGTATTGCAATTTCTTTACTCAATTGAGCACCACCTGCAAGTGAATGACCTATCTCTCTGCTCACTGAGAAGCTCTAACCCAAAATTAGTCAATTTATGCCTCTACTTGAGCCCCTATTTCCTTGCACAATTCCTTGAGAAATTTGGCCCCTACTATTTAGGAATTTTGCCAAAATGGATTGTGAAATTCCCAAGGTTGATCATTGGAATACATGCAACAAATGTACACTCAAGACTATTCTACAACTAATGTTACATTGCCTTGGAATCTCCACCACAGCTGGGGAACTCGAATTCTCTGCATGCACTAGTTATTCTGGATTGATTGATCAATTAATTGGCTAATCACTGATTTTGACTGAAGTCACACTACACAACCGACCTTCCACTATTTCCTCTAATATTTGGAACTAGTTTAACTGAAAACAACTTGAGATAACTGGCCTTGATTGTTACAAATTCGCAAGCACACATGCTTAAGTGAACTCGAATTTACTAAGTAAACTCGGTGACACAAGCCATGTCACACAAATTAACTACATCCAAGTTGTCTGTTGATGTGGAAATTTAAATGTTCTCAATTTAATCAAGGCAAAATAAAATTGAAAATTTCATGCTACATTTTTCAACAATCCCTCTTAGCAAGAAAGGGAATATCAACCACCCCTATCCTGCACCTATGAAACTTGAACTTCCCTCTTAACAAATACTTTTCCAAAATTTCAGCATCTTGTTCCTCTGTCAAAATGTAGTGTAGCAACATTATTTTCCTCTGCATACAATCCTGTAAATGGTGATATCAAATATTTATGCTTGGATCGATCATGAAATATTAGATTCTTAGAGAGCTGAATATAACTTTGATTATCACAGTAGATCACAGTTGGATCCATGGTATGAACAAACAATCCAGCAAGTATCTTTCTCATCAAATCACCTCACATGTTTCTTGACTTGCATCTAGGTATTATTCTTCTATTGAGCTAAGCACCACAGATATTTTCTTCCTGTTGTACCAAGAAACAACTGTGGGCCCAACACTGAAAATTCCACCTGATGTACTCTTTTGGTTAGATGGATTCCCTGCCCAATCTGCATCTATGAAGGCACACAACTTCACTCCCTTTGTCCGTCTATACCATAGCCCAAACTGGGTAGTGCCTTTGAGGTATTGTAAAACATGCTTAGCTTCCTTCCAAAATAATTTGGTTGGCCTAACCATAACTTGTCTAAGTTGGTTGACTACATATCACATATCTAGTTGTGTGTTCACAAGATACATTAGTGAACCCACTAGCTGTCGGTAAACAGTAGCATCCACTTCCTCATCTAAAGTGGCATCCCCCTTCCTTCAGTTGGTTGCTAGAGGTGTCTCCATGGGTTTACAACTCTCCATGTAGAATCTTTGTAGTATCTCATTTTCATACTTGCCTTGAGACACAAACAGTTCCCAATCGCCTTGCCATACTTCCAACCTGAGGAAGTAGTGCATGAGACCCATGTCCTTCATTTCAAATTCCCTTGCAATGTCCTCCTTGCAAGATATGATCAAATACTCATCACCAGTTAAAATTAAATAATCAACATATAAGACAATAATAATAAATTTACCTTCTACCAAGACATGATAGAGGTTTTCATCCACTTAACTTTTGGTGAAGCCCAAACTAGTGAGATAAATATCAATCTTCGTGTACCAAAGCATGGGGTTCTTGTTTGAGATTGTACAACACTCGCTTGAGTCTGCACACATGAGACTCTTTATCAAATGTATTAAAACCTTTTTTTTACTCAGTGTGCACCTCCTCCTCAATAACCCCATTGAGGAATGTTGTTTTAACATCCAACTGGTGGATCTTCCACCCCATCTGTGCAGCTAGTGCAAGAATTTATTTGATGGATGAGTACCTTGCTATAGGAGCAAAGGTCTCCTCATAGTCAATTCCCTCAACTTGAGAGTACCCCTTGGCCAAAAATTTGGCCTTATACTTCTATATGCTTTCAACTACTACCTACTTCACCTTGAATATCCATCTCAAACCCACTACTAATTTATCTGTTTGTCTTGGGACCACTTCCCAAACATTGTTCTTTACTATGGATTCGTATTCCTCCACCATTGCATCAACCCATACAGGCTTCTCAATTGCTTCCTCGAAAGAGGATGGCTCAGTCTCTACAATCTTAGTCATTAGATCCATGTAGCCAATGTACTGATTAGGTGACCTTCTCTTCCTATGCAAATTTGAAGGATCTCCAACATTCTCCCTTGTTTATTGCACAAGTATATAATCTTCCCTAGTCATTTTTCAGCCTTCTCTAGATGGTTCTACTTGAGTGGATGTCTCCACTCTCTTCTTCTCAATTTGTGGTTGCTCCACAACTTCTTGAGGCTCCTCCTTTGGAGCTAAAATTTCCTCTTCCAATGGGATCTAAAGCTCCCTCTCAAGAGAGCACCACATCACTTTCTCCTTATCAAATTTTACATCACCTTGCATAACTTTCATTCTAAGGGATGACAAGTACATATGATAGTTGTGAGGAGGTTCTATGTAACCCAAAAATACCCCCAATTTTGTTGTCGTCTAAAGTTTCTTCCTTGATTTTTTGGATACTTGGCAGTAAAAAGAGGCTCAAAAAATCTTGAAGTGGGACACATCCGACTTTCTCCCCAAGAAATCCTCCTCTGATGTAATCATACGAAGAATCTGATTAGGAATCTAGTTCTACAATTAGAATGATGTGTTACATGTATCAGCCCACAAATGTAGAGGTATGCTTTGGTAATGCAACATTGCCCTCACTACTCCGACAATGTTACAATCCTTTCTCTCAGCCACACCATTCTATTGTGGTTTGTGGTGTGCTGTCAAAACTCTTGGAATTCCTTCTTTTGCATAGAAATTCTTGAATTCATTCAACACGTACTCACCTCCATTATCGCTCTTGAGAGCCTTGACCTTCTTTCCAATTTATTTCTCCACCAGCGCCTTGAATTCTGTGAACTTGGAGAATGTCTCATCTTTCTTCCACATAAAGAAGATCCAGAACTTCTGTGAGAAGTCATCAATAAAAATGAAACAAATATTTGTGTCTAGTAGTGGAGGTTTTTGAGAAATTTCCACATACATCAAAGTGGATCCTTTCTAGGACTGCATGTTCTTTGTTATCCCGATCATGGAATGTGGATTTTGTGTACTTACCCAAGGTACATCCTCTGCATACATCCTAATTCTCAAGTACTCCTTTGGGGAGGCCAATGGTTATTTGTTGCATAATCTTGAGGGCACCACAATGCAAATGGCCAAGTATTTTGTGCCAAAGTTCATTAACATCGCGGGTCTACACCTTTGAGTCTGGCTTAGTGTTTAATGCAACACAATATTCCACATCTAGCTTATATAGATTATTCACACAAACACTAATCTGTTAGAAAACCAGGTCACAAAAAGATAGAAAAGATAGATCAACGCCTTAGAATTAAGCCTCTTCGAGGGGGAAACCTCCTTTACATTACACAAATGAACAATTCTTGGATGATACAAATGACTAAACCTCCCTTCTATATATAGGGGTCTAAGTGGTCACAATATAATCAAGCCGACACAACAGTAATAACATAAGGGCACAAAAATAACAATAGTAGGTTTCTATGGGGCATACTAATAACAATATGGGGACAATAGGGGGGACAATAGGGGCACAATAATAACAATAAGGGATACAATGACGATAGTAATGGGGGAATCACTAGTATTATAAAGGCCTAACATGCCCCTCTCCTTCCGAAAAGCATTGGCCTCAACGCTTGAGTAGTTATGGATGTTTCTGTATAAAATTCTCATCCTCCCATGTGGAATCTTCAGGGGATAAGTTCTTCCACTTGATGAGATACTCTAAAATTGATCAATTTCGTAGTTGTCAAGTTCTTGTTTATGTGACTGCTTCTGGTTCCAATATGATTTTTCCTTCCTCATAAAGTTCTAGCAATATTGTTTGAACTGGGAGCTTGTCATCTATAACCTTCTTTAAACATGAAACATGGAAGACTGGGTGCACTCGGGAAGCTGCAGGAAGCTCCAATTTGTATGCCATAGTACCAATATTTTGCAACACCTTGTACGGACCATAATACTTTGGTGATAATTTATTATCCTTCTTAGTTTGCTTGAGGGACAATTTTTTATATGGTTGTAGCCGTAGGAATACCCAATCACCTAC
>APFE030590254.1:72218-116771 GCA_000404065.3 Pinus taeda | reverse complement strand
TATGGCTTGTGGAGTGTTCTCCTTCCTTAAGGAGTGAATGTATGGTGTTGCCCTACCTTAAGGGTTTGATAATAAAGATTCATTTCTATCTATTTCTATCTTGTTATTATTGGGTTATTTCTATTATCTTATACTTTTGGATTAGATCTACAACAAGTGGTATCAGAGCACTTTCTTGGGCACAAAAGTGGAATTTTTTCTTTTACTTTTTTGCAGGATTTCAAGGGCGGCGAGTTTGCAGATCAGATCTGTACGTTTTGGTTCAAGATCTAAAAAATATGATTGCAGATCTGTATTCCTTGTGAAAAAATAGCCGATTTCAAAAAAAAAATCGGTCAAATCGGAGTTCGGATGAAAGAAATATCGCTGATCTAAAAATCAGTAGGGTTGGAGACAACTTTTCGGGGCAGCGAAATTGCGGCACAGATCTAGACGTCCTGGTGCAAGATCTGCAAGATCTGATTGCAGATCTGGAATCTTTGTGAAAAAACATCCAATTTCAAAAAAAAAATCAGGCGAATCGGAGTCCGGATGAGGGAGATATCGCTGATTTAAAATCAACACTTTTTTCAGGAATTTTGGGTGACGGCGGGAGAGTAGCAGCGCAAATCTGGAATTCTAGTACCGGGATCAGGATTTCTATCACATGGGCAGATGCAGAATGGTTGTTACATTTCCAAAAACAGGTTATAATAGAGATTCTAAGCAATATTGACAAAACTGTGACAATTTCAAATTTTCGCCAATTTTTTTGTGATGGCGGGCCCATATCTGAATTTGGAGGACTTGTATGCATTTGATGGCTCTCATCCAGCCAAATGGCTAGCAAAAATGGAGAAATGTTTTAGAGTGAATTACATCAATGATTATGAGACTCAGCTGAGTGTGGGACAAATGTACTTGGACAATGAAAGATTGCAATGGTGGCAAAGGTATCAACGTTGCCTTCGAAGGCCCTTGACTTGGGACATATTCACAAAAGCTCTTATGAACCACTTTGACCATAAAGCTAATCTTGTGGATAAGCTCACACAGACAGACACACAACCTAGCAAAGATTTTATTTTTACAGGAAAGAAGGAAACCAAGGAACCTAAAGGGTTATTTTCTGCCGGTATCTCCTTGTTACAGGTTCATGGATTGATTCAAAAAGAGAAGATCATTGTTTCTATAAATCCTAGTTGCCAGCATAATTTTATCAGTGGTAATTTGGCAAAAAAATTGCAAGTCCCAGCAAAACAAATTGAACATACACAGGTTGATAATGAGGATGTTCAAGTGTACAAGGATTTGAAGATTTCTATGGATAAATATGTGTTGCATAGCAATTTGTATGCCTCAAAAATGGATAACATAGATGTTGTTTTGGGATACCCTTGGATGGAATCAGTAGGTACTATCAATAGTAATGTACAGAAGAAATTCCTGAAGCTATGGTATAAAAAGAAGAAAATTACATTACAGGATATTTCCATTAATAAACAGATAGAGTCCAAGGAGGTTGAAGCAGAAGATGTTCAAGGGACTGACATATCAGATGATGAGCCTTTGATGATCGACAATCAAACACAAACAGAGGTTGCAGAAGAAAAGGTTACAGGGGATGATACATCAGAGGAGGGCTCAGTGGTTGAAGTCATCTTGAAAAAGAAGACACCACAACAGGCACCACAGCAAGGTGAAGTCAAGCAGAAGACACAATGGGTTAAAACTTCAACATATCATCACCCACATCACCCCGCAAGACAACCGTCAAGATGGCAACCAAAGAGTCACATGACGGATACAAAGGAGAGACGATCCACCTACTACACCTCAACACAGAAGAGCTGCCACGGTCAACTTCCATCTCAAGCAAGCAAGGCACCAGTGAGATCGAGGGTTCACCTTTCTCTTGGATGGCTAGATGCACGTGCTTGGTATTAATGGACTACTCTTTTGAGTAGATCTTATTATTTGTGTTCTTCTCATGTTTCGGGGAAGAAACAAGCTAAGGGGGGTGGAATGTTATGTACCTAGGGGGGCAATATGGGGTACCGAGGGAGGTACCTAGGGTAATAATGTAATAATGGGATGGGCCATAGTAATAAATAAGGTGGTTAACCCATGTCATGTAAGGGACCACAAGTAGTTAATAATAATGTAATGGGCCCATGGTATTAGTTGATGGTATGAGTAAACCATGGTATTGATGCATGGTATTGTATGTATGAGGACTATATAGAGGCTAGAGACTCCACATGGAGAGTGAAGAGAAATAGTCTTGTATGAACAAGCATATGGCTTGTGGAGTATTCTCCTTCCTTAAGGAGTGAATGTATGGTGTTGCCCTACCTTAAGGGTTTGATCAATAAAGCATCATTTCTACCTATTTCTGGGTTTATTTGCATTATCTTATATTTTCTTATCAGATCTATATCATTTTAGGTTAGAGCTACAACAAGTGGTATCGGAGTTATATCAAAATGGTTTAGATTTACAACAAGGATTGGGCTATTCAATACATATTCTCCCATGGACAACTTGATATTATGACACTTTCCAGAGTAATTTATGGTTCCTCCAATTGCAACCATCACTTGACACTCTGGTGGTGGATATAGGAAGCAATTCAATTCCTTTGCTATTTTACAATGAATAAAATTATGGGTACTTACCAAATCAATAAACATTGTTACCCTTTTCTTCTTGATATGTCCTTCTATCTTGATAGTTTGAGGAGTGGTAATTCCAGCCAATTCCTTACAAGATATGGTCGGATTCATTTCTTCTTTATCTAAGGTTTGTTCTTGGAATATATCCTCTTCTTTTGACATTTCTTGTTCCTTTTCTTCCTCCTCTTTACAATCTATATAGAATAATTTCTTCTCAACACACTTATGACCTTTAGTGTATTTGCTATCACAACTGTAACAAAGCCCTTTTGCTCTTTTTTCTTCCAATTTTTGTGGTGTCAACCTTGTAGTTTGTGGAAGGCTAGGGCTAACAACACTTCCATCTTTATAGTTGTGAGTGGTAGGCTCCCTGGTTGCCATAATTTTGCTTTCCATTTTTCTTGCTAACTTGAATGCCTTCTCTAATGAATCAGGTTCCCAAAGGCGAACCTCATGTTGGCTATTATCCTTTAAAGTCCCTATGAACTGATCTGAAAATGAGATCTTAGATTAATATTAAGGTATTACAGACTCATGCGCAAGATTATCCTATATTACTTAGTGCAACAGATCGAAAAGATTGCAAATAATATAGATAATGAGTAGTTAGAGAAACGTAACATACACACACACACATAACACAGCAAATAATCAAGGTGTTCACCCAAAACTCTTGGGCTACGTCTCTTGGTCCAACTTTCAGTGGTGACCTCTCTATTATGTCTTCAAGAGCAGAGTTTTTACAAATGTGAGCTCAAATTGAGTCGCAACACAACAGGAACAAATAACAGGGTTTTTCTTGAATCCCTCAAGTATTTCTGAGTACACAAACTCTCCCTTTCACTCTCTATCTCTGTTTTCTCTGTCTCAGCACTGCCTACCCCTATCCCTTCCATTCAGTGGATTTTAAACCAATTGGCACTTGTCTGTTCGTTTTCCTTTTTGGGCTCTCTAGCTCCCAGCCTCTGTCTGTCCAAATCCCCTTTGAGCGTTAAACAATCATTGTTAAACATCTTCAGGGATGGTGGCCACCTTTTTTGTAACGGAAGGGACCATTGGCACGTTAAAATCCCAAAACAGTCATTTCTCCATTTACACAGAAACACTAAAAAATTTGCCTAAACGCCTCTTATCGGACTTCAAATAATATTAATTCTACCTTATAATCCTATCGAGTCTGCCTTTGGGTCGCTATCACATGCCCACCATTGATCTAAGTGATCTTGATCCAACGGTTGATATTCATTTCAGGCAGCGTATGCGTACGTAGATTACCCGCCCGAAAAGGTGGTTTTCTCAATCCATGTGTCAGCCAGTGGATGGGATCAGGTGGAGCCCGTCCAATGCCACTTACCCCCTGAGGCCCACCCAAAATCTCGCTCATTATGGAACTCAAATAAGATAAAAATGCATGTATAATCCTTTCGGGTCCATTTTATCGCTCTGGGCGCATTTACTTTGTATTTCGTTTATTTAACGGAAATGCGAAAATACATAGAAAAGATCTTTTTACGAGAACTCAAAATATATATATTCGCATTCATAAAACCTGTCGAGTCCGGTCCTTTCTATCGCTGTGATGCGACATTGCGATGCGATAGATCGCAATCGCATATCGCATGGTCTTCGGGCCCCCAGTAGTCTTCCCTTGTGTTTTAAGGATGCGATATTGCGATGTAATATGGGTCGTTGATCTGCGTGCTTGATCAACGGTCCTCGTTAAATCACGCTGATCGCTATCGCGATTCCCATAGGGACACCTCCGATGTACTCCATTGGTCACCTCCGATTGCGATATGCCAATTAGATCTGGACCGTTGATCGACCTGATCTAACGACTCCTGTGCATTGTTGTTTTAGCCTCCGATATGCTCTGCTTTCACCATTTATGTGTTTTTCCTATTCAATAGTGTTTTCCGTCATTTGTGAAGGTTTACCCTTTGCGATGGTGTTTAAGTATTGAAAGACTTAGAGGGTTTTAGGATCCATTTTGGATCACACCTTCCCACTGAAAAGCTTTTGGACCATCAAAAGTTGGTTTTCAAGCATTGATCAAGTGAGGATACAGCTTCCTCACTTTTCCAATCTCTATCCATCGTGCACTGCTTGGTTTTGAACCTTTGAGTCCGATTCTCAGGCACTCAACATCCTCTCTACGCGTAGTTCTCACCTTCCTATCTAGAACTGTGTCTTCCTGCAACTCACTTAGATATTCAGGCAACAAATCATCAATAGAAGGCAAGTGACTTTACTCTTTAGGATCTTCAATCAATGTAGGTTCATACAGCCTCAAGTTCTCTGCATTAACGACTGATTAGATATGCATATCAAGGCGAAAAGTGTCTTCACCAATTTTCTCAAGTATCTTGAAAGGCCCATACCTTATTGGCTTCAACTTCTTACCTTCACCTTGCATTCTGTTTTTGCTAATGTACAGCCAGACTTGATCACCAACTTGGAAGCTATGCTCAACTCGATGCTTGTCATGCCTTACCTTGTACTTGGCCTGGCTTCTTTTCAGTTGTTCCTGCACTACCTGGTGAATTTCTTGGATCTATTCAATGAACTTGGTTGCTTTGTCCACGTCACTATGTCCATCAACTGCTATGTATTTGTTAAAGACAAAATCCAAGGGAGACTTTGGTGTAAAACCAAAACAAGTCTCAAAAGGAGATATCTAAGTAAAATAGTGCTTAGCACGGTTGTAAGCATGTTGCACATAACACAAATGTTCATCCCAAATCTTGGGATGCTTGCTGTAATAACCTTTGAGCAACTAGATCACTGTCCTGTTGACCACCTCTATTTGACCATCTGTCTGTGGATCAAATGTTGTACTCTTCTTCAATCTGGTGTCCATCAACTCCCATAGACTTGACCAAAACTTCCCAACAAATCGGGAATCTCTATCAGATACAATAGAAGTGGGTAACCCAAAATGAACCCATACATGCTAGAAGAACAACTTTACTGCTTGTTCAGCTGTAACCTGCTTGTTACAAGGTATCAAAATACACATTTTGCTGAACCTATCCACAATAGCATACAAATAATCATGACCTTTTCTAGATTTTGGCAATCCCCCAACAAATTCCATCGAAACACTTTCCCAAGGACAAGAAGGAACTGGAAGTGGGGTGTACAAGCCTAATTTTCTATTACTAGGCTTGCTTTTAGCACACATAGTACACCCTTTAATATCTCTAGAAATTGATTCATGCATTCTTGGCCAATAACAGAACCTTTGTAGCTGTGCAACTGTTTTACTTACACCAAAATGACCTGGTATGAGAGAAGTATGTGCTTCTCGGATTATATTAACTCTTTTAGTTTTTGGAATGCATAGCTTTCCCAAATGATACAAGAGTTGGTCCTTAACATAATAATCCAATTCTTCTACTTGTTTTCCAAGACATAAAGTTGCATATACATTTTTAAAATCTACATCTTGAGCATCTTGTTCAATGTAGCTTTCATGCATTACTAAGTTATGCTTAAGTATAGTAGATGCATTTATGATTGGTCTTGATAGCATATCTGCAACCTTATTGTGTATGCCTTTCTTATATCTGATGACAAGATGAAATTGTTGTAGGAAACCCATCCACCTATAATGTCTTGATTGCTGCAGTTTATTTTGTGAGTGCAAATATTGAAGTGGTTGACGATCTGTATGTATGATTGTTTCTTTGCCCATTAGGTAATGTTTCCACTTTTTCAGACTTTGTACTAATGCATACAATTCTTTATCATATGTGGGATAATTAACTACTACAGAAGTAAATGTCTCAGAATGATAACATATGGGTTTACCGTGTTGCATCAACACTGCTCCCATGGCATAGTCACTGGCATCTATTTCAATCTCAAATAGACGTTGAAGATCTGGCAGTGCTAGTATTCGTGTTGTACTAATTTTTTCCTTTAAGGTGTCGAAGGCTTTTTGTTGTTTGCCTCCCCACTGAAACACCTTGTTCAATCCTCTTAAAGCATGTAATGGAGCTGCAATCAAAGAAAAGTTAGCAATAAACTTTCTCCAATATTGTGTTGCTCCTAGGGAACTCCTAACTTCTGTAGCAGATTTGGGTTAGGCCAGTTCACAATGGCTTCAACCTTAGAGGGATCTATCTTCAATTCACCACCCCCTACAATATGACCCAAATAATTTAAAGATGTTTTGCCAAATTCACATTTTGATAACTTCACATAGAGATTTTCTCTTTTCAAAACATCTAAAGTCTGCTTTACATGCTTCAAATGTTCTTCCCATGTTTTCCTGAAAATAAGAATGTCATCTAAATATACAATTACAAAATCATCAATAAAAAGTCTGAGTACATCATTCATAACTCTCATGAAAGTGGCAGGAGCATTAGTTAAGCCAAAAGGCATAACCAGCCACTCATACAGCCCTTGCTTTGTCTTGAAAGCAATCTTCCATGCATCTTGTTCTGCAACTCTGACCTGATGATAGCCACTACGCAAGTCTAACTTGGAAAAGTAAACTGCTTCTTTTAACTGATCTAATAGATCATCAATGCGAGGAAGAGGATAACGATTCTTGATCGTTATTTTATTCAGTGCTCTATAATCAATGCACATCCTCCATGAACCATCTTTCTTTCTCAACAGTACGATTGGAAATCCACATGGTGATGTGTTTGGTCTTACGAACCCTTTATCAAGCAGCTCCTGTACCTGCTTCTTGATCTCTGCATTCTCTAAAGCAGATAACATGTACATTCCGATGTTAGGTAATGGAGCATCTTGCTGCAAATGAATATCATGTACTATTTCCCTTTTGGGTGGTAGTCCATTAGGTTCTTGAAATAGGATATCATGTTCTAAAACAACTTTAACTAAATCAGCTTTTTGTTTAGCATCACAACCTTCAAATATATTGGTTTTATCAGGGTTCTTTTCCTTTACAACCATTAGTAAAAATCACTTGCATGAATTTACAATTCTTTTCATCTGCCCTGAACTTATGAGAGAATAGTTATTTTTGAGTTTATGAGCTCTTATTATATATTCTATTCCATCTTTAGTGAGTTGATACTTATTTTCAGCTCTATAGAAAATGGCTTTTCTATCATACAAGTAAGGATTTCGTAAAACAATACCACATATATCCAAGGGAACTATATTTAACTCAACCTCATCTACAAATGTTGACCCAATAGCAAACCTAAGTTTACATTGTCTTGTCACTTGTAGCTTTGCTTTATCACATATCCAACCTAATGGATATGGCTTCTTGTGAGGTGTTGTTAGTAATCCCAACTTCTTTACAATTGTTTCAGAAATCAAGTTTACTTGTGATCCACTACCAAATAAAGTATCAATCTTTTGGTGCTTGGAAATAACTCTAATATGAAAAAGCTCATGTCTTTTCCTCTCATTATCTTCATTATCAATAGATTGTGTAGAATTACTTGTAGATGCTTCAGAATTTTTACCTTTTATACCTGTGGTTGTGACTATTGTTTCATCACCTGAGTCTGACCCCAAGTCTTTCTGAATAACAGCAGCAGTCTTCTTCTTCTTACCACCGAACTCCGGATGCAAAGACCAGCAGTGTTCATCATCATGTCCATCCTTCTTGCAGTGAGTGCATGGAGGTTTGTCCTTCTGTACAGCGTTTGTCTTCCTCTCCTTCCATTTCAGCTTCTTCTTTTCCTTGTTCTTGCTTGCAGAGTGTTTAGATGATCCCCCAACCTCTGGGTTCACATTCTTGCCTCTAGCTTCTAGATGTGTAGCCTGAACTAATACATCATCTAGGCTAGTGGGATTAAACATGAGAATGGTGTGCTTCAAATAGCTATGCAAACCACCTATATACTTCAACAAATTTTCAGGTGAGTCTAGAGATATGCCTAGAGTTAAAGCTATTTTTCTAAATTCCTGGGTATAACTTTGTACACTTTGACCCTTTAATTGGCGAAGAGTTTGCCAACTCATCATTGCTTGCTGCATATAAGCTAGAGGATAGAATTGTTTTTTGATGGCAGAAAAAAAATCATTCCAGGGAGAAAGAATTTTACCATGTCTCTTCAGATCAGCTTGTGTCTTGTCTTCCCACCACACTAGTGCAGTTCCTCTAAGGCGAAGGCTAGCCAGCTGAATCTTTCTCCTTTCTAAATCAATGTTTTGCACCCTGCAATATACATCAATCTGTCTAATCTAGTTATCTAACTTTTCTGCATTTAATTCTCCATCATAAATTGGCAAATCAAACTTTACATCTAATTTAATCAAAGAAGTTTTCTTCTTTTTCTTATCAGGGTTAGGAGATGAGGATGATGAAGGAGATGGTGGAGGAGATGATGGAGGCTTTTCCCCTTTACCTTTGCCCTTTGGAGGGGCAACTAGAGAAGGTTCCTCTGCTCCTTTCTCTAGTTTGGGTGTTGAAGTGCTTTCACCTCGACCCTTCTTAAATTCTCGATACATCTCTTCCACCATGGCTCGCATGGCCATAAAACTGTCCATGAACTGAGATTCTGATTCCAATGGGACTTCTTCTGCCATTCTCCTCTGAGAATAGACTCTTCCAATCTCTAGATTAGCCTCCACAAGTTCTCCTTCTCCTAGTTTGAGCTTTGCATTCAAAAATCCAGCACAAGCTTGTCTAACCTGAACAAAACCAAAACCAAAAGCTCTGATACCACTTAATCTGAAAATGAGATCTTAGATTGATATTAAGGTATTATAGACTCATGTGCAAGATTTGCCTATATTACTTAGTGCAACAGATCGAAAAGATTGCGAATAATATAGACAATGAGCAGTTAAAGAAACATAACAGACATACACACATAACACAGCAAATAATCAAGGAGTTCACCCAAAACTCTTAGGCTACATCTCCTGGTCCAGCTTTCAGTGGTGACCTCTCTATTATGTCTTCAATAGCAGAGTTTTTACAAATGTGAGCTCAAATTGAGTCTCAACACAACAAGAACAAACAACAGGGTTTTGCTTGAATCCCTCAAGTCTTTCTGAGTAAACAGAGTCTCCCTCTTGCTCTCTGTCTCTGTTTTCTCTCTGTCTCAGCATTGCCTGCCTCTATCTCTGACACTGAGTGGCTTTTAAGCCTATCGGCACTTGTCTGTTTGTTTTCCCTTTCGGACTCTCTGGCTTCCGCCCTTTGTCCGCTCAAATCCCCTCTGAGCATCAATCATGTTGTAACATCTTCAGGTATGGTGGCCACCTATTTTTAAACGGAAGGGACCATCGGCGCGTTTGAAATCCCAAAACAGTCGTTTCTCTGTTTACACAGAGAAATACACAGAAACACTGAAAAATTTGCCAAAACGCCTTTTATCGAACTTGAAATATTATCGAATCCGCCCTATAAACCTTTCGGATCCACCTTTGGTCGCTATCGCAAGTCCACCGTTGATCTCTGTGATCGTTGATCCAACGGTTGATATTCATTTCAGGCGGCTTATGCACACGAAGATTACCCACCCGAAAAGGCGATTTTCTCTCTCCGGCGCCAAGCCACGTGTTGGCCAGTGTATGGGATCGGGCGGAGCCCGTCCAATACCACTTACCGCCTGAGGCCCGCCCGAAATCCCGCTCATTACGGAACTCAAAATATATATAGTTGCATGTATAAACCTTTCAAGTCCATTTTATCGCTCCGGATGCATTTCCTTTGTATTTCGTGTATTTAACGAAAATGCGACATTACATAGAAAACCCCTCTTTATCGAAACTCAAAATCTATATATTCGCATCCATAAAACCCATCGGGCCAGGACTTTATCGCATGTCGCACTTTGTATCGGCCCCGCTCCTTTGTATCATTGTGATACGAAATTGCGATGCAATATATCGCAATCGCATATCGCATGGTCTTCGGGCCCCCAGTAAGTCCTTATGTGTGTGTATTAGCGATGCGATATCGCGAGTAGATCTGGACCGTTGATCTGCGCGCTTGATCAACGGCCCTCGTTTAATCGCGATTTCCCATAAGGCCGCCTCCGATGGACTCCGCTTGCCACCTCCGATTGCGATATGCCGATTAAATCTGGACCGCCAATCGGCCAGATCCGACTGCTCCTGTACGATGTTGCTTAAGCCTCCGTTTAACTCTATTTCCGCCATTTCTTCTTGTTTTTCCCATGCGATAGTGTTTTCCGCCATTTGCTAATGTTTTTCCCTTGCGATAGTGTTTAAGTATATGAAGACTTGGAGGGTTTTAGGATCCATTTTGGATCATGGAGACATAGAAGGAGCCATACATCCATGTGGAGGCTCCTCAAGGTCCAATGTTGATCTCTAGAGGGGCAACGTTGGGGTCCCAATGTCATAAATGCTCTCATAGCTGGCCTAGATGCCCTCTTCAATGTGAAATTTTAATATTGCTGCAGTTACTAGTTAATATTCTCCTATCAAATTTGATTATTTGTCTTCTACAATTTATTTGCAGCAAATATTCAATAAAACACTTCTACAACTTCACAAAAAATTAAATAACAATAGGAACTAAGAAAATATTGCACATAGACAAAATAATAAAAAAACCGATATTTTTCGACAAATTCCCCTGGAAAAACCCCAATGTGGGGAAAACAAGTTATGCAAATGAGTATTTTTATTATTCTTCAGCAAAATCTATGATTGAAGATATTACAATTGTTTGTCGTAGATTAGCAAACCTCTGGAAAATTGTTTCTTTCACTTATGCAAGTCGATTTGGCTTCCTGGAGACAACTTGGCCCCTTTGATCCATATCGACCCTACTCCACAGCCTTGAACTAGTCCACACGTGCAGCCCTGGCAACTCGGCCCTCACTGGCAAACTCACACCACTTAGAAATAAACTCGGCCTCCTCCGGAATTCGACTTCTCTTGGGAAACTTGGTTTGTCATGTGCAAATTGATCACTATGGTAAATTTCTCCTTGCTCCAGCAACTTTGCCTCTCTGAAGCAATTCGCACTGCTGGGAAACTCAGCCTCTCTACAAATAAAATTGACCTCCCTTTAACTCTGAGAAATTGGAAATCGTTGTGAAGAATTATCTTTTGCAACTCTATCTTCAATCACTGCTAATCTCGATCTGCTGGTGCCCTCATGCTATCATTACGCCCTTGCTATCACTACAAATATGTCTCTGAATGTTTTCTCCAAATGCCCATCGATTTCCTCTTATCATCTCACGTTGAGTAATCAATGACCACGTTCTAATCTCAAACGATAGCTAAGATCATCTTGACCCCATCACATGATTTTTCTAGAAGTCACTAAAAGAAAATCAATTTACCTCGATTAATATTGATTAATTAAGCCATTTCCCTGAGTTAGGAAAATTAATAAACTGGCTAATTAATTCTAATTAGGGTAATTTTCCTTAGAAACTTTTTTTGGGTATTGGAGAAAATTAATCCACTGTGTTCCTTAGCCTCATAGACACCATTTGAGACTAGAACACTTGCCTGAGCTACATAAACTAACACTCCCTCTTCACAAAGAAGGTATTCTACATACATCCATCTTGTCTCTGAAGAAAATGAATCGCGCCTTCCCCAAAGCCTTCATTAGTATATTTGCTACATGTTCATCTGTCGGTATATATTGTAGTTGAACAATCATGTGTTGTACACAATCCCTGATGAAGTTGCATCTAATGTCTATATGCTTGGACCTATCGTGAAACACCGGATTCTTAGACAACGTGATGCAACTCTTATTGTTACAGTGTATCACTATCGTCTCAACCTTCTCACCAAACAAGGCTACCAGCAACTTCCAAAGCCAAATGGCCTTGCATGTAGCCATGCTCGCTGCTATGTACTCTACCTCAGCAGAACCCGACGTCACGGACTTCCGGCTATACCAAGAAACAACTCTTGATCCCATGTTGAAGCAGCACCATGAAGGACTTTTCTTGTCCACAGTATTACTTGCCCAATCTGTGTTAGTATAGCCCACCAACCTAATACCATCACCTTGAGCATATCTAATGCCATACTCGATAGTGCCAAATAAATATCTCACCACATTTTTGTTGTTGTCCAATGCACTCTCTTTAGTTCCATCATGAACTGACTAAGAAAGTTTACTGCATAGGATATATTTGGCCTCGTGTTGACCAAATACATGAGAGGGCCAATCAACTGTCTGTATAAGATGGGGCCTACATCCTTCTCCATGGATGCATCTACCTTCCTCCAATTTGTTATCATGGGTGTAGACATGGCTTTGCAATCCTCCATCCAGAACCTCCTCAGGACCTCGATGCAATATTTCCCTTGCCCAAGGAAAACCTTCCCATCTGTTTGCCATACCTCCATGCCTAGAAAGCAGTGCATGAGCCCCAAATCCTTCATCTCGAACTCAACTTCAAGATCCCTCTTGCACTCCTTTGTGAACCCAAGTGAACCTGTAAGAAACAAGTCGTCCACATACAAGACAAGAATGAGAACCTCACCCTAAACCACCAAGTAGTAGAGGTTTGTGCCTGCCTCACTCTTCACAAAGCCCATGCCCTGCAAGTACTTGTCAATGCACTCATACCATGCCTTGGGAGCCTTCTTGAGCCCATAAACGCTCTATTCAGCCTACACACATGGGTCTCTATGTTATGTGCTACAAAGCCCTCCAGATGCTCTATGTATACCTCCTATTCCAACTCATCATTAAGGAATGTCGTCTTGATTTCCATCTAATGGATTTGCCATCCCATCTGTGCTCCGAGTGTGATCACAACTCGTATAGAAGTATACCTGACCACAAGAGCTAATGTCCCCTCATAGTTTATTCCCTCCTTCTCAAAGAACCCCTTGGCCATGAACCTCGTTTCGTATTTTTTTATACTACAATTTGCATCGTGTTTGCTCTTGAAGATTCAATGTGATCCAACCACCGCTCTATCCATCAATCTAGGTACAACCTCCCACACATCGTTCTGCATGATTGAGGTATACTCCTCAACTATCACATCTTGCCACACTTGCTCTTGTGCAACCTCCTAATAGCTGGAAGGGTTGCTATCTACTAACTGACTGACCAATGCCATGTAGTCAGTGTACCTCTTTGGTTTTCTTCGTTGTCTATTGCCCATCCTAGGAGCTCCCACAAACTCCTGAGCATCTTTGAGTGTCTGTTGAACCTCACAGTTCCTCCTGCCGACTGGTGATGATGGAATATCCACCTCTATATCCTCCTGATGCATCTCCCTAATCTGTTGCTCCATGCTCTGTGAAACTTCGGGAACTCCTACACCTAAGTCTGTGCTCGTATTGGTAACTGTACACGTGCTATGTTGCCCATGATCTTGCTGCTCAACTATAGAAGCATATGTTGGATGCTCAGTTTGATCATCAGCTACTAGCAAATCTCTGGACCTCCTATAAGCCTTGTCCTCTAGGAACTTGACATCTCGTCTGACTATAATCCTCTTGGCCCCTGGAATGAAAATTTGATATGCCTTAGAGCCTAGAGGTCTCAATGTACCCCACAAGTACCCCCCCTATGCAGTTTGAGCCAATTTGGAACGTGTATCTCCTGGAATGTGACAATACGCTAGGCTTCCAAATATCCTGAAATGACTGACATCTGGCCTCTTCCCTGTGAATGCCTCCTATGGTGTCATCTTTCCTAATGCTCTATGTGGGATCCTGTTTTGAATATAGACGGTCATACTGCATGCCTTTGCCCATAAGTAGCGTGGCATAGACAGTCTGCATGCCTCTGCCCATAAGTAGTGTGGCAAATACAAGTCATACAACATAGCTCTGGCTGCCTTCGAAATAGAATGATTCTTCATCTCAGCAACCCCATTCTGTTGTGGGTTGTAAGGAACCATCCACTCTCTTGATTCTTGCCCTGGTATAGAACTCCTCGAACTCCTTTCCTATGTACTCACTTCCATTGTTTGACCAAAGAACCTTGATCTTCCTGTCTATCGCATTCTCCACTAGAGCTTTGAACTCCTGAAAGCGACTGAAGACCCCATCCTTGATCTTCAAGAAGTATATACAAGTCTTCCTGGAGAAATCATCAATAAAAGTAGCGAAGTACCTGTACCCCTAAGAGACTTCATAAACATCGACCCACATATATCTAAATACACTGAGTCAAGAATGTCCTTCAATCTAGTGTCACTCCTTGGAAAGGTTGCTTTCACAAATTTCCCCAACACACATCCTCTGCAAACATCGTCATGCTCTGTTCTCACCTCCGAAACGCCTGTCACCATCTCACGAAGCAATCTAATTGCTCCGTGATGTATATGGCCCATCCTCCTAGGCCATAGCTCCCCCTGATCTCTAGGATTACCGCTAATAACCAGTGCCTTAGGAGTATCCATCAACAACTTGTACCACTGGTTCCTCCTAACTCCAATAGCTATAGGTGATCTCCAATCTTTGTGCCTAATCAGCACCTATGCCCCTCAAAAGAGTACATCGTACCCTTTATCCTTAAGGATAGATACGGATATCAAGTTCATACCCAACCCTGGCACATGCAACAAGTCATGAATAGGAATTGGCTTGCCATTCTCCCTCTAAAACAAAACAATTCCTCTTACAAATGGGTTGCATTTGGACTTGTTCCCCATCTGAATCTGGAATCCATTGTCCTCCTCCTTGTAGTTGGAGAAGTACTCTCTAACACCTGTCATGTGAAATGACGCCCCACTATCTATATACCAAACACCATGTGAGGTTGAGCTAGATAGGCAAGCAATAAGTGTGAATTCCTTATCCATCCGGTTGGAGAGCTCATCTGCACTTGCTAAAGCTATTGTTTGCTTCTTGCTCTTCTTCTCAGTCTTCTTTCTCTATGGACAATTGTTGACATAGTGGCAAAACTCGTGACAGCCATAGCATTTGACCTTGGAAAGGTCCTTCTTCTTCTTCTCACTTTTTGGGTTCAGTCCCTTGTTGGACCCCTTCTTCGCTTTTCCTTTACCGACTAGGGTTACATTCTCCTATTGCTCCTCACTCTTCTGAGTTCTACTATTCCTGCCACTGACAAGACTAAGTCTCAACTCCTAAGTGAAATCGCTCCATAATCGATCCCAACCTAGTAAGGTGTCTCGTCCATTAATAACTTGGACGAAGACATCCCACTACTTCGTAAAGCCATTCAAGGGTAAGTTGCTGGAAACGCCTGGAGTCGTTCCCCATTTTCGAAACAGAAACCGATACGATCCTCATCTGAAACGCCATGGAATGTTTTTGTGTAGTTTCAAAAAATTGGAAATGTCAGATCTGGAATTGGATACATTTCCAATATTTTTTAATTTTTTGGATACGTTTCCGAATTTCCAGAAACGAATCCACCCTTAAAATGTCAAAAAGCGTCGGGAACGCAGTTATTTTCATGTTCCAAGGTTTAACCTATCCACCTTAACCTTTAACCAAGTTATTTTCGGGAACACCAAGTGACTTAACCTATCTCGCCTAGGTTATTTTTCATTCGACCGACACTGTTGGAGAAGCCATCGTGACCCGTCGTCACCATAGACCGAGCACCTAAGCAGTGACCCATAGTTGCCATAATCCGAGCACCTGAGCAGTGAGCCGTCGTGACCCATTGTTAGAGGAGCCACCGTGACTTGTCGTCGCAATAGACCGAGCACCTAAGCTACTGTAACCTGCGGTTGGAGGAGTCATCGTTACCTTTTAAGAGCTTAAATACAACAAACATATTGGTAGGTGAGGTTGTATCGACTTTTAACTAGAGCTCATTGAATAAAAAAATAGGTAATTGGAAACAATAATCCAACCAAAGTTTGAATCAGGAAACTAAAACTGAAACAAAATTCAATTTTTTGCAGTTGCATACACTCAAACCAACAATTAGTTGGTATTGTGGATTTTCTTGATTCCAAAATAGCTCACGCACTTCTTGTGCAAAACAATGTAACGAGGAGCCACACTTCTCATGCCAATCAATGTAAATTATCAACATACACGTCTCATGCCAAATAAAACTTGTACATCCCAAAAAGATTAATATAATCACTAATTCCATCCATGAACAATTTGGAAGTGGATTGTATTCAACTGAACTGCAAGATTTGAACCTTTTCCTAGCAATATGGAGTGTGCTTTGCCTTTGTGTTTTTTATTTTTTTTACAATTATAAATTTTAAAATTCTTTAAGTTTAAATTTGTAATTGTCAAATTTATTTTGCAATTTCCATTTACATCTCATCATGGCAACTTCAAGTTCATCCTTTCGTAATGAAAAACAAAAAATTGAATCTGCCCCTAAAGTTGATCCAAAGTCACCACTTTGGAAATATGTTATTGTTGTTGGAAAGATCCAAGGAGGGGAATCATTGGCATGGGTTTGCAATGAGAGTCAAAAAGGAGTTAAGGGATCATACACCTGGGTTAAAGCACAATTACTTGGGTTAAGAGGCAATGGGATTCGCAAATGCACTAGCCCACCTAAAGAGAATGGGACAGAAAGAAAAGGTTTAAGCAAGGAAAAACTTGCAATATATCATAAAGAACAACACGAGGAAGATGCTAAAGCAAAGGAGCCAAATCTTGCATCTCAATTCAAACAACCAACAAGGTTGGAAGCATCTTATCAAAGCCTCCACTTCCCTCTTATGGAATTGGCAACCCTGTTTCAAAGCAGTCTAATTTGGGACCGCTTGAAAACAATTTTAACTTTGAATAATGATGCTCGAGAGAAGGCATATGCAACTATAGGTCAATGCATTTATGCAAATGGCCTTCCCTTTAACCTTGTGTGATCTCCTTATTAGGCAAAGATATTCAAAGTAGTGAATGAAGCCCCAAAAGGGCACAAGAGCCCTGGATATGAGAAGGTCTGCACTACATTGTTAAGTGTTGATAAGTTAGATTTGGAGGCTAAATTAAGCCCCATTCGTAATTCATTGAGCATTTCAGGGGTGTCTATCATTTATGATGAATGGAAAGATCAAAGGAATAGACTTTTGATCAATGTGATTGCTCAAAGCCCAAAAAGGGCAATGTTTTTAAAGGCAGCTGAAAGATTCCCAATTCATTGTTGACATCTTAATTGAAGCAATTGAATTGGTGGGGCTAAAAAATGAAGTTTAGGTAATAACTGGCAATGCAACTGTGTGTAGAGCAGCAGGCCTAATTATTGAAGGCAAATATCAGCACATTTTTTGGACCCCTTTTATTCACTTGTACATTCATTGAATCTCATGTTGAGCAAGATGGGGAAGCAAATTAAGTGCTTTCGAGTTATTTTTGAAGAGGAAAAAGAAATTCAAGCCTTCAAAACAAACCACCAAATGTCCCAAGGCATCTACAAGGAATTTGCAAAGTTGGAGCTCCTTAAGGTACCTAAACTTTAAAGTTTATTTCATAAATTCTAATTTCTATGACTCTAAATTCAAATATATAAATTGGATTTTCAAATGTCATGATTCATGAATAATAATAGGTATTCAATCAATTATGATTTTTAATTTATTGAAACATTGGAACTTGCAGGTTGTCGAGACTCATTTTGCTTCTCACATCATAGTCTTAACAAGGCTTATGCTTGTGAAAGGAGCATTGCAATCAATGGTATGTAGTTCTCTTTGAAAGCAATGGAGACAATCACAATCTGAAAGAGCACAAGCAGTGAAAAGGTTGGTTGTTGACAATCCCAGTCTGAAAGAGCATAAGCAGTGAAAAGGTTGGTTGTTGATGGTGAATGGTGATATAGGGTGGAGTACCTCTTGGCATTTACTAAGCCAATTGTGGATTTGCTTCGCATGTTTAACACAGATATGTCTAATTTGGAAGAGGTGTATGAGGGCATTGACTCCATGATAAAGAAGATAAGGGTGGTTACAAATGCCAAGGAGGAGGACTCAAATGAAGTCTTTTACAGAGAAGTAAAAGATATATTGACCAAAAGGTGGAACAAGATGACCACCCCATTGCACCTTTTGGCTTATGCAGTGAATCCAAAATATTATTCTGCAGAGTTGCTAAGTGGTCCAAAAAGAACCGCACCAAACAAAGACCCAGAAGCCTCACAAGGATTTTAGAAAGATATTTATAGATCCTGAAATTGGGATTTGGATTTGTTCTAAGTTTGTTCATTTTGTGGGATCGGAGGGTTTGGGTGTTGATATTGATTCTATACAGGACAAGACCAAATTAAGTCCAATTGATTGGTGTAACTACTATGGTGGGGAACTTTCACGTATCCAAAAATTGGCCATCAAGATCTTGTCATAGGTTGCTAGTTCCTCTTCAGCAGAAAGGAACTGGACTACATATAGCTTCATCCATTCGGTGAAGCAAAACAGATTGGGTTCCAAGAATGCTAAGGAACTAGTGTATGTTCATTCGAACTTTCACCTTTTGTCACACAAGAGTGACGAATACAAATTTGGGCCCACCAAACTATGGGATGTGGAACCAGAGTTGCCTAACTTGGATATGGCGTTGAATGTCATGTCTCATATGACTTTGTTTGATGAAGAGGCACTAATAGTTGGATCTTCAAGTGGACATGGTGTTGACTTGGGGTAGGCATCAAATGTGCTCTAGCCATGGAAATTGGTGGAGAGGCTAAAGCACATGAGATCTCCAAGACCCATAAATGGTTTGGGCAGATTCTACCCGGTTAAGTAGATATTAAAATAATTAATATTTTTAATGGGATCCTAAGTCTAAACTTAGGAAAATAAAAATATTAATGGGTATTAATATAAAATTGGGTTAGAAGGTTCTAAAGGACATGGATCAAGCCAAATCTAATCTTAGTCGTTGATTAGAGATGTAATCTCGTTCGTTGAAGACTCAACAGAAAAAGTATAAGAGAAGGCTTGAGGGTCAGTTAGAGAATACACCAGTGTGATCAGTGATTCGATTTTCTAGAGCGGGGTTTGCTAAGAGAAACCAAATCAGTGACCAGAGTTGCAGTGAGGGGCAGTGAGTACAAGGCAGAGAGGCAGAGATAATGTTGGAAGACCAACGCAAAAGCAGAGAGGCAGACACAGAGCCAGAGGGAGCCATGCAAAGGCTAGCAAGGATTGCGCAAAGGCTAGAAGGGCCTGCGTCATCCAAGTAGAGGCTGTAGGAGTGACATAGAGGGCCAGAGAGGCTGCGCAGAGCCTCAGAACGCTAACGCAAAAACCAAGAGGGCTAACGCAGTGCTTCAGATTGTGCTAGAGAGGGTTTCGTGGGGCAGACTTTCAGAATATCTGCTTCCAAAAAGAGGTATTACTGCCAGATTTTTTATCTTTGTTGGGTGAGCCAGTTTGGCACCCAGTGTACTCAAAAAAGCTGCTTAATAATAAAAGCCCTCAGAACTGTTGCATCGGTTTTCCCAAGTTGGGTTTTTCCGGGGACGATTGTCCAAAAATAAGGGTGTCACTTGTGTGTTTGTCTATTTCTTTCAACTATTGATCTGTAGATGGTTGAGATTGTATTGTGTTTATTTCAGTATTTATATGGTTAAATAACTTGTTAGTAATTAAACAAGTAGGCGAAATAAACCAAAGAATACAGATAAAATTTCTAATGGGTAATACTTAGAAATTTCAACATGGTATCAGAGCGTTGCAGATCACAAGAGAGTTGAAGGCGCCAGCAGAATCAGAGAATTTGCAACAGAAACAGTTGTCCCGAGTAACAGAAGTTGTTCCTCGGTAGAAAGCAGCAGAGAAGGGTTGATGCAGAGGGACTGCATCATTAGTTCGAGCCAGAGATAGGCCAGCACAAAGGCAGAAGAGGCTCACGAAAAGCCACACAGAGATCAGGAGGGTTGACGCAATTGGCCAAGGGAGCAAATTAGCCTTCGCAGGATTGCGCAGTGCCTAGAGGCTCAATCCTTCAGTTGCTGGGGCATAGGAAGTTGTGGGAAAATTGCAAGGAGTGAAGCTAGTGGGGTGTTGTTGCTGCCAAGACTGAACAATACCTAACGGCGCAAAACCAAGGTAGAGGGAATCGCTACCTAGGCAGATTTCTAGCGAAGAAATCCAAATCAGTGTTGCAAGTGCATAGGAGATCGGAGAGGTGCAACTCGACAGTAGGCAGGCGGATTTCCAAGAGGGAAATCGAGACTGAGAGGGAGTCTAGCAGAGAACTTCCAGAAGGGATGTAGCAACTCAGATGGAGTCGAAGAGAGAACTTCCAAGAGGGAAGTAAAGACTCAGAGGAGTCGAAAGGAAGAGCAGAGAGATGACCATGAATGGACTAAGGGATCAAGACAAGCTGGACGGGCATCCAACTTTGTTATCTGGAAGGCCAGGATCTTGTCCATTCTAGATAGACATCGCATCAAGACCTTCGCCTTGAGAACTGTGGCTATCCCAATTGACCCAGCTGACAATGAAAGGTATGAGGATGCGATAGCCAAGGCAAAATGCATAATCCTTGATGGGGTCAAGGATCATGTGGTCCAACATATTGCCAAGAAGGAGACGGCAAAGGAAATGTAGGACACCTTGAAGACATTGTATCCAGGCACTTCCGCGCAGAGGAAGATGCTACTGGAGAATCAATTGCGGTCATACCAGATGCAAAAGGGGGAGCAGGTAAATCACTTCCTCAATAGGTTGCAGGAGATCCGAGACCAACTAACTTCCATAGGGGCCACACCAGATTAGGAGTTGATGGTGAGGACTGCCCTAAACGCAGTCTCTGAGGAGTGGGAGACATTCGTCCAAAGCATTCTGGGCAGAGCGAATCTTCCAGATTGGGAAGAATTGTGGGCAACTCTTCGCCAAGAAGAGATCAGACGGCTGACCAAGACGAGAAGTAACAGCAAAGGAGCCCGAGTCAAGAAAGAAGAGGAAGAGGATGCAGCTTTGGCATCTGCGGGGAAGCAGGAGAATAGGAAGAAAAAGGACCTCTCCAAGATAAAGTGCTTCAACTGTGGGGAACTGGGGCATTATGCGAACCAATGTCCGAGGAAGAAGAATAAGGGAGAGGCGTCTGACTCCAAGGCAGCACCAGCGAAAAGGATGTAGAGGAGGATGACGATTGTGCCATGAGTGCTCATGTACCTCTAGAGAAGAGGTGGGGAGACATCGAGCTGTAGACAGGAGGACTACAGGCGATGAGGGGCAGGATCCTTGAGGTACCCAAACTCTTGGATCATACCTGGCTACAGGGGCCCCGAAGTGACAGTAGCAGGATGTCAGGTGTCGGTAGAAGCGGCTGCGAAAGAAGCGGCACAGAGTGCTAGAGTGCAGTAGTCCCAAGCAGAGTAGAGAGGCTTGCAACAGTGCAAAAGGCACAGAGGAGGTTGCAGCAGTGCAAGATGGCACAAAGAGGTTTGCAATGGTGCGAGAGGCACAGAGTTGTTGCAACAACGCAGAGGCAGTAGAGGGAGCATAGGATAGCTGCAGAAAGAGCTTAAGCATCAGAAGTGTTTCTAGCCTGACAAGGAAGTCAGTAGTTGGGTGGATCAGTTACTTACTTCTCAGTAACTGAGTTGCAGTGCAATAGCAGTAGTAGTAGCACGATGCATGATGACAGAGAACTGCAGTGCAGATGCAGGGTTGGGAGAAAGGACCGACAGCAGCACGGATGCAGAGGGAATTGACGTACGGATGTAGCAGTGGCAGTGGGAGAGCCATGGGTAGCAGTACAGGATGTAGCAGTGCAGAAGATGTTGGGCAGGGAGGCCTAGCATCAGCACAAGTATCAGTGTCGTATAATCAGGGTGATGCTCAGTGTGGAGTATTACTAGAGCACAGTCCTCGCTAAGAGGGAGTGTTGATTTGGGGTAGCATCGGATGTGCTCTAGCCATGAAAATTGGTGGAGAGGCTAAAGCACATGAGATCTCCAAGACCCAAAAATGGTTTGGGCAGATTCTACCCGGTTAAGGAGATAATAAAATAATTAATATTTTTAATGGGTTTCTAAGTCTATACTTAGGAAAATATAAATATTAATGGGTATTAATATAAAACTAGGTTAGAAGGTTCTAAAGGACATGGATCAAGCTAAATCTAATCTTAGCCATTGATTAGAGATGTAATCTCAGTCGTTAAAGACTCAACAGAAAAAGTATAAGAGAAGGCTTAAGGTTCAGTTGGAGAATACACCAGAGTGATCAGTCATTCTATTTTCTAGAGCGGGGTTTGCTAAGAGAAATCGAATCAATGATTAGAGTTGCAGCAAGGTGCAGTGAGTACGAGGCAGAGAGGCAGAGATAGTGCCGGAAGACCAGCGCAAAAGCAGAGAGGCAGACACAGAGCTAGAGGGAGTCACGAAAGGTTAGCAGGGATTGCGCAGAGGCCAGAAGGGCCTACGTCATCCAAGCAAAGGCTGCAAGAGTGACGCAGACGGCCAGAGAGGCTGCACAGAGCCTCAGAGGGCTGACGCAGAGGGTTTTAGGCTGACGCAGTGCTTCAGATTGTGCTCGAGAAGGTTTCGTGAGGCAGATTTTCAAAATATCTACTTCCGAAGAGAGGTATTACTGCCAGATTTTTTATCTCTGTCGGGTGAGCTAATTTGGCACCTAGTGTACTCAGAAAAGCCGCTTAATAATAAAAACCCTCAGAACTGTTGCATCGGTTTTCCCAAGTTGGGTTTTTATAGGGACAATTGTCCAAAAATAACGGTGTCACTTGTGTGTTTGTCTATTTCTTTCAACTATTGATCTGTAGATGGTTGAGACTATATTGTGTTTATTTCAGTATTTATATGGTTAAATAACTTGTTAGTAATTAAACAAGTAAGCGAAATAGACCAGAGAATACAGATAAAATTTCTAACGGGTAATACTTAGAAATTTCAACACATGGCAGCAATGCTCCCACTCTTGGAGAGGATGTGGATCTTAATTATATGGATGAAGACATATTTGATGATGTGTAAATGTAATTTATGATGATGTTTTAAACTTTTGAACAATGAACATTGAATGCCATAATATGCCATATGATAGTAGACTTCCAATCATAGTTCATTTTGTACTTTGTACCATGTAGTGTGCATTATTAATTTTGGTTTTTTTTTCAATTGTGGTTCACAATCACTGAGTGGCCACTACATCCACAGGCAATAATCTGAGCAAATCCACCTGAAGGGATCTACCCGTCGGCCTAATATGTCGGGCCTAACCCCAAGTGCATCAAGGAGATTTGACCTCGTCACCTCCCAATTGGCAAGGTACTTAGCAACGGGAACTCGACCAACTGAACTATCCCTTAGGGCATTTTGGTGATGATGTTGTCGTGTTGATAATGGAAATTTGAAACGGAAACTGGGAAACTTGATGATATGTTGAATGTTATAATAATCACTAATGATGATGACAATGTTTAACTGAATTGATGATGATGATTTGTTTATTTTGAATTCATGATGATGATTATGTATTTTTAGATATAGAATCTAGATTCTAAAAGATGAATGGTAATATGAAATTCATATTTTGTTATTGATATGTGTGTCTGTGTGTCTGTGTGTCTGTGTGTGTCATTTCCTTGTTGTATCGTATCCGGATTTTTTGAAAATTTGTCATATCTATTTCAAACCCCGTATCTGTATATGTTCTCATATCTGTTTCAGTGCAACTTAGATTCAAATCTATACACACCATCTCGTCATCATTTGGTTTATCTCCGACTGCAACTAACTCGTCCTTTACCAATCTAAATTTGGTGAGCCAACTAGTAACATCTTCTCCCTTATGCATTTTTGTATTCCTTAGCTTTTCTCTGAGAAGTAGCTTCCTATTAGTGGTAGCATCCTCGAACAACTTCAACATGGCGTCCCACATTTGCTTCGTTGTATCTAGCTTAGCGATATGCAAAACCATATGGTCCTTGACTCCATCAAGGATTATCCTCCTTGCCTTGGCATCTTCCTTCTTGTATGTTGCAAATTGTGCTAGATTCATTGGAACCGCTATCACACTGATCGCATACTCCTTGAGACCATTTTATTCCAACAATAAAGAAGTCATGGCCTTTTAGACGCCAAATTTGAGGCTCCATCCAATTTGTCCTAATCTCTCAAACCTATTAAGGCCATTTTCAAACCCGCGGAAATATAAAATAAAACAAAACAAAACAAAACAAAAAACAAAAAAAAACCCCCAAATAACTGAAGAATATGAACTGGGTATTAAGCCCTCAGATTTTTCTCTTCTTGTGCCTATGCAAAGCCGCCTTCTACCCTCAGATCTGCTCTGATACCATGTGAAATTTTAATATTGTTGCAGTTACTGGTTATTATTGTCCTATCAAATTTGATTACTTGTCTTCTATAATTTATTTGCAGCAAATATTGATGCAACTTCACAGAAAATTAAATAAACCACAAGAACTAAAAAATATTGCACATGCACAAAATAATGAACGCTGATTTTTTGGACAAATGTCCCTTGAAAAACCCTATTGCGGAGAAAACCAATTCTACAGATGAGTATTTTTATTGTTCTCCAGCAAAATTTGTGATTGAAAATAGTACAAAAGTTTGTCGTAAATTAGCAAACCTCTGGAAAATTGTTTCTTTCACTTTTGCAAGTCGATTTGGCTTCCTAGAGACAACTTGGCCCCTCTAATCCAATTTAGCACTCCTCTAGAGCCTCAAACTAGTCTACACATGCGGCCCTAGCAACTTAGCCCTCACTGGCAAACTTGCGCTGCTTGGAAATAAACTCGGCCTCCTTTGGAATTTGACTTCTCCTAGCACACTCGGCTTCTCATGTGCAAATTGATCACTATGGCAAATTTCTCCTTGCTCCGACAACTCGGCCTCTCTAAAGCAATTTGCACTGCTGGGAAACTCATCCTCTCTGCAAATAAAACCGACCTCCCTTTAACTCTGAGAAACTGGAAATCAATGTGAAGTTTTATCTCTTGTGACTCTGTCTTCAATCATTGTTGATCTCGATCTACTGATGCCCTCACGCTATCACTGCAAATTTGTGTCCCTGATTGTGTTCTCCAAATGCCCATTGATTTCCTCTTTAATCTCTCATTGAGCAATCAACGGCTACGATCTAATCTCAATCGATGGCTAAGATCACCTTGACCCCATCACATGACTTCTCTAGAAGTAACTAGAGGAAAATCAATTTACCTCAATTGATCCCTATTAATTAAGTCACTTCCCTAAGTTAGACTTAGGAAAATTAATAGATTGGCTAATTAATTCTAATTAAGGTAATTTTCCCTAGAACTTTTTCTTGGTATCGGAGAAAATTAATCCATTGTGTTGCTTAATCTCTTGGATACCATTTGAGACTAGAACACCTGTTTGAGCTACATAATTAACATTCAATGTGCTAGAAAGGTGTCAAGCCATCCCTCAAGGGACATCTAATGCATCTATGAGAAATCACTTAAAACATACCCTCAAGATCAAGTGAAATCAACATCATTAGGTAAAGAAACCACTAAAGTATCATAGTGTACCATATTCAATGCTAACACAAAAATACTTCACACAAACCTTGCCTTCAAATGTCTTACTAGCTCGTGATATGTAAGTAATTTACCACACTAGTGTTAGGATGACTATGTAATTAGCCCTATTATGTGTGTTTCCAACCCCAAAGGGGAGAGACAGTTGCTAGGCAAGCCCATCAATCCATAGACGCATGTGATAAATGTGGTCATGGAGTGGGAAAGGCTTCAAAGAAGATGCCATAAGCCATAATGCCAGCTGAAGGAGGTCCAACATCTTAAGTATAATGAAAATAAGAGGGAGCACACGAGGAGATCTAAGTTACTCCTTTCCTCAACCTACTTTTCCACCTTTCTGTTGCGCCTTTTACTTCAATAATTTTTCTTTTTTTTCTTGCATAGCTTGGGTGACTAGCTTGCTTTATGATTTTCTAATACCCCTTAAAGATGTAGTGGTTTATTTCTCATAAGGATTTAGACATTATAAGTTCCCTTTGATTGAGATAGAGCATGAGATGCTTAGGAACTAGGTGATGGCTAATGGGGGGGTAGAGCTCAGGCTAGGACTTTTCTCATGTGCTTATTATTAGTCCCGACTATCTTTTGCATTTTCCATTTTCTTTCAATTGTGGCCATATATGATTTTATCTTTCCTTCAACTACATCAACCTCTTAGGGCAAAGTTTTTGGGCCCTGTTTCAAAGATATGGATATAGGGTGTCAGTACCAATGACAAATGATAATCAACCCAAAGAATGGAAATGAATATCAGGGATAGTTGGAAAAAGACAACTATGGATTACCTATAATGTCCTCTTCTAATTAAATGGCTCAAGGAGGACAAAATAGCCTAACTGACCCCGTAGGCTACAGTCATTTATAAATGGGGAAGCCCGTTATTCAATATTATTGGGGTAACATTGGGTAAATTAGGCTAATTGGAGGAAAACTTGTGGTAAAAGCCAAATTTGGGGTAAAGTGGAGGGAAACTTGTTAGTCCCTCAAATTAAAATTAGGAAAAGAGCCCCAAAAGAAATCTATAAATAAGAGAGAGGAGAATCATTTTTCTCATCGTGGTTATTGGATATTTCCATTTTGTGAGTTGAGGCTCCTGAGGGTTTTACGACCCCTTTCATTTCTAATTGGTTTTAGTGGTGAAAGATCCCACTCTAGCCAATCCCTTCCCTTAATTTGTTTAGCATAACTTTTGAGACAACATCCAAACTATTTGTGGAAGAAAAAGGTTCTAGAAGGCTAAGTTATGTGGCAGCTAGGACATGCGACATTCTCTTTGGACTAGCAAATACCACCCAAACATCATCTGAGGTGGCGAAATATTACTTGGGACAAGCGTCCTGTGCTTTTAATCTAAGGTTTCAACCCATCTAAAGGGCATCTCCTTGTAGTAGCACAAGCCGAGGAAATAGTATTTTGTGGCAACATATGGGTTTGAGACATTCTTGAGGCAACGAAAACGTTTGAAGGATTAATTCAAGTGACAGCACATTAGTTCAGGGCTAAACCTTTGACAGAAAGCCCCCTGGACTAGATCTATGGCAGTGAGGAAGCCTTTAAGGCTCAACTGGACAACGAATCACCTTTGATGGTCCCCATTGTGACAGCGAAGAGTTGCAATAAACCCTAATGTGGCAGCAAATATCCCTAGAGGGCTCCTGATGATAGCGGCTCATACCCTAAATCTGAGATAGTTGTGACAGCAAAATCCTTCAGAGGGTTGAACTAGGCAATGAAGGACTGATTGGGGGCAATGTAGGTTGGTTGGTCACAACGATCTATCTCTATGAGTCTATAACCTTCTCTAAGGCAATTATGTGGCAATGCTTTAAGTCTATGGCAAGTCTGTGGCAGTTGGACATCTTCGTGGCATGATCTATGGCAAACAAGCCTTACTATTTCAACTATGGCAGAGAAAAGGAGCAAGTGACAGCAAAGTCTAGGCTCTAGCTGATACTAGGGCTGACTGAAGGTCAAACCAATACTATTAGGGTAGTAACGCTTTTAATAATTGTTGTGGATCTGAAGTTTAGTAGGACTGGGGGTTTATAACCCATTATGTATTTTTTGAACTAGTAGCATATGTATGAACTGTTGGTGGGACTAAATCATTGGTTACACTATCTATTGAATTCAATAATATTCCTATTTGCAAGAATTGAAAATAATAATGTGATACTAGCAGAATACAAATTTTGTCATGAACTTCAAACCCTAGGGTAATATTCCCTGAGGGATATTACGTTATCTTGAACACTATATAAATTTGTGCCTCCTATTCATGCCTAAACAATGGAAAGAAAAGGCCTTGGGAAAGGTCACACTAGACTAGGGTCAAAGGATAACATCCCAAGTGTGAAGTGTGGGAACAAGGGTACAATCAAGAGCGACCAATCATCAAGCTTAACTTGTGATCCCTATTAGAATGCCCTTAACATTAAATGAAAGCACATAATTACATAAATGGTTAGTGTACCTTCTGATAGATGACCCACTTCCCTTCAAGAAGTATGCTAGATGAGAGAAAGCATTGACAAAATCATAGGTGAAGTGTGGATTAACATGGGATTGTTGGTTGGCTGGCTGTCCAAAAAGGAGAAAAAAATTCTCCAATGGGTTACTCACTTGGGTGGGTAACATAACCTAATTTATTTCAACTATAATTTCACCTCCTAACCTTTTTATGACGAAAATATTTTATAATTTAGTTAATTTCAACATTATGCTTGTAATTAAATGATTTGACATCTAAATAATGATTTTGGGAAGGTCATGATAGATGATTGTTGGTTCAATAAGCACATCTTCTACAAGATTTCATACACCATACCATGAACCTTGACAATGCACTCAATATTCAATAGCAACCTGTATACCCTTGCTTGGATGGCATTAATGGCAGCTCATAAGATGTTTGGATGACACAAATGGCAACTCTTATTTTTCCATGTGTCAACAAGGGCTAGTTTGTTCCAGCTAGTGGCTAATTGTATCCAAATTTACCCAATGCTCTACCCAATCCCTATCAACCTATATGCTGGTTGATGGCAACATGCGCTATTTTTCAAAATGGCAACTGTTTGGAACAAGGGCTAATAGTAAAGGTGCCCACAATGACTAGCCACAAAGGTGAACAGTTGTGTGCCTTGGTTAGGTCATATCCGTTAGTTTTGTTATTATTATTATTAGATTTTATTTTATTACACATCATTTACAGCAGGTGGGCTGAAATATTCAGCAAATATTGACTCTAACATGACAAAAGAGACAATCATCAAACAGCAGGTTGCTGACTTGGCATATCTTGCATCAGGCAGGTTGGTTACGTCATGTAGTGAGCTTTATATCCAAGTCAAAAGATGATTTTTGGAATGCAGATGAGAGGAGCATTTGGTGCATGTAGAATTTCCAGGCTCCAGCATAATGATTTTCACTACCATCACATTCAGTGGCTGATCATTTTCGTTGATGCTCATGGTGCAAATAAGTTTAAAGATTTTTGGCAAAATTATTCGTTAAAATAACCATTATAAGAGGATGAAAAAGTTAGCATCATCTAATAGTCATATCATTTTGTTTATTAGGTGTTAGCATTATGATTAGCATTATGATTATTAAGCAGCCTTAGACAAAGTGTAATAAAGTCACACGGCACATTAATAAATAAGGTTAGGATACATAAAGTGTTACTGAATTGTAGTTAGTTTTCCATGGGATTGTATTTTTCATGAAGCATTGGAGTTTTGTACATAATCCAATCCTTTCTCTCTTTCACTCTCTCTGCAACTTTGGAATAAGCAGTTCTTGTTTATTACCAAATTGATAAAGTACTTCTGCAAGTATATCAATATTCAGTCATATATAATAGGTAAGAATGATGGTTCCAGTGACACTCATGATGATGTATAAAAATACACTGAATAGTCACAAGGCGAATAGATGTGTCGCCTTTGATATTTCATTAAGTTATTTATTTATTTATTTATTATTATTATCATTATGTTTGCTACAAATTGATTGGTTGCCACTATACCCCATAAGATATATCCAACAGCCTGCAAGTCATATATATCAAAATTCTCATGACTCAACCTAGAGCCAAAACATCCCAATAGGGGAGTGTCCGCTCTTTCAGCGAAGCTACTTTGGGCCAACCTGAAAATTATTGGCCAACACATCATAGACAAGATATGAACATGAGTGGAGCAGTTAACAAACTTACACCCCATCACTCAGGTTATAACCCCATGACTATGTTTGCTACAAACATAATACTTTTGTGTGCATGATTTAATAGGTCTAGCAACTTACAATTTCCCTCATTGCAGCCCCAATGACATAGGGCACTCTATGAATCACCACATCCAGATAAAGGTAGGGAAACAGTAAAAATCCATTATTTTGCCTCAACATATCCCAAGAAAAAACATAGACCCTAGATATATGGGCACTAGCTCATTGACCCATGCAAACCAATGATCTAATTCAGTTATCCAATAATCCAACACTGCAAGCATTTCTGCTGCTTGCATCGTTAGTTCCGTTGGTCATGGTTTCAGACTTTCAGTGCTGCAACTGTTTACTTCACACGGATGTTTATTCCACCCACCATTTCATCTCAACTACGGTCCTTTTTTCACAATAGACAACATTTTCTGTCAAGATAAATCAATCGCAGGCACATTCACATCAATCTCCTGACCTTATCAAATGCTTTGGGTGTAACCATGTATGCTCAGCATATGTGATGATAACGGAAATTGATGAATAAGTGAACCAAGATACATGTTATAGGGAAATAGGCTCGGGTGGCCAGTCAACAGTCAATATTTGGCGGGAGATACCTGATAGCTAGTTCGCACAGATAAAGGAGGAAGTTCAGGTAGGCAGCTGATGGAAACCAAACATAAGATGATCTTCAAGTTGAATGAATCAGTAAAAGGAGTTTTCGATTGTGTATTGCAGATGGCCCAGTTTCCACTCTCTTTAATTCACTGCTCAGGCTACTTAGCCTACAAGTAAGCAAAGCAAAACAAGCTGAACCGAAAACTTCTATCCTTCTGGATTCAAATACTTCCCTGGAACTAAATTGTAAATTCTAGCACATGTTACATGGTGGCAAAAATACGATGATCATTGATGACCAATAAATCCTAAAACAACAGAATGGGAATATATCTTAGCCAGCAGTTCAGGTATGACATTTTACACAGAATATACCCATATTGAAATCATGGATAAGTCTCGAGAACGGGCGATAACAAAAACAATCCTTTATTTCTGCAGTGCATTTGGGTTAAAGACACATTTGCTAAAATGCCGAGAACAAATTATATCTAGAAGCTTCATATTCATACCGAATCTGACGAAGAAGCATGAAAGAAACAAGGCAATGGAAAAAGAAAGCGTGGAGCTGCACATACTCAATACGAATGTTTTCACTTATCATTCACTCTCTATGTAGCAGACCAAAAAACTTGGCGAAACCCCTGCTCGCAAGGTCAGTTTCTAAATATCCGGAATGACTGCAATTGTACTTCATTTTTACCACAAAAGAATTTGAGCTCCAGTTTAAAGTTTAATCCACATTCGTGAAAATCTAATAGAATGATATACCTCAAACATATGGCAAGTAGATTTATAGAAACTCCATGGCAAAATAAGGCACCTTTAACCTATTTACGCGTGATCGGGACCTTATATTTCCAGAACACTTGAGCAGTAGGCGGATGCAATCAAACGATTTATAACTTGAAGAAAAACCATTCGGTACTTCATTTTATTTTAAGCAGAAACACGAAATTTATCAATTTTAAGAAGAAACACCGAATTTATGAAATACTCAGCGGTGCAAGGGAACTAATCACCAGAAAGGTTAAATTTTAGGTTTGAAGAGAAGGGAGATTAGCGAAAGACCTGTCACCATGATGAGAATTCGATGCAGAGCTCCTCTACAAAACCCTACGAACAAGAGAGAAATCGAAAAGACGTAAGAAATTTTGACCTCCTTCTATTTATTGCGCAAAATTGGCAAAATAAGGAGACTGAGCATGTTAAAATACCTTATTATTATTACTGTATTTTTCAGTTTTTGGTGGGCTCTGCTCTTCTTAATTTTTTAGCTTTATCCCTAATGAACCTGCCAGGCCTGCCGTTTAATTTTTTGTTTATAGTTCTCGTTGAATTTAAATTCACTTTTTTTAAATTAATTTATTCATGGGAATATGTCCACAGCGATAAGGATGCTCACTCAGATACCTATTTAGTCAATACTAATATGCATTTTTAGTCGATACACTTTAAATATTATACTTTTTCTTTATAAATGTTTTTAAATAACTAGCTACCATCTAAATAAACTTTTTTCCCTTTATTATCATTTATTAATAATTTACTTTCTAAAATAATTAAAGAAAAAAAGAAATTGTTTTAACTTTTATCAGGTTAAAGATAGTTTATGGGATAGATTGCTTTTTCATTTGTTTGGTTGTTTTTTCGTGAAGATTCAAAATAAATGCTCTTACTCGACAATAGATTATCCCAAAAGCTAAAGTTAGTTGCTAGTGTATGTGCATAACTTTCATTTTTGTCTTTGAAGGCTTCACATTCTAAAATGAAATGTTTTTTCCGGGAAGAACAAAAAATGCATATTATTGTCTCTCACACTTCTTTTGGCTTTTTCCAGCGCCCTATTTCATGGGGGAGTTGATAAGAATTAGTCTTTAAGTGAGCAATAAGAATTTTGGCTCTATGTATGCTTTTGGTTGATGATTATGAGTGAGATTAAACACTTCAATATATTTAAAAAAAATAATTCCTTACCCAATACTTGGTGGAATTTCTCCATAACAATATTAATATTTATTTATAAGAATGATTTGTAATTATATTATAATATTTTAATAAACTTTCACTTTTTAAAATAATTTAAGTTAAAAATATATAAATTGATTGCACCTACTTTCTTAAATAAACTTGTGATTCACGTCAAACTAGTTTTTACTCACGATGTACTACCAGTCTAGTACCATTTTTCGCGTAGACCAAATTCACTGTACTATCATTCTCTTTATATAAAAAATTGCTTCGAAATTGAACAAATATTTTTAAAGTAATGTCATTTGTTCAAATTAATGTGTAAATAAAAAAATTAAAATAAAAAGATTTATATATCTCGTTTACATAAGAATTTACTTGAAAATGAAAAAAAAAAAATTTGAAGTAAAAATATAATTTTTTAATTAATAATACGTTGTAATTTATTATATTATCCTTATTTTTAACGGAAGTAGGTTATTTATTCTTTATTTATGGAGTAGGTTATATTTTTGGCTTGGTAGGATATATGTATGTACATTTTTTAAATTATGAGTTTTATGTGTTTAGGAGTTTTAGTATATAAGTAGTTTTTAAAATGGTTACAAAGAGTAAACTTATTGTTGGGTTATATTTTATGAAGAATTAATAAAAATAAAATAAATTATTTATTAACAAGGATTAAGGAAGTAAAAAAAATATAGGTGAAGCAATAAAAATTAAAAAATAAAAAATAAAAATAATTTAATTAAGAAGGGTAAGAAAAAAATATAGGTGAAGAGGGAAGTGAGACTTATCCATTATAAAAAATCAATTAAAATGATTTATTTATTTTTTTTAATTTTGTCTATTAATTTTGATTGATATCAAAAAAGATTACATAGGTAAAACTTCATGTCTATACTAAAAGATTATGGGTCGTTTCTAGAAGACTAATATAGAAACTAATCATAAGACTCTTTCGAGTAGCCCTTGAGACAAAAAAAACATTAAGAAAACATTAAATTAAACCAAAAAAATCAATAAATAAATGAAGGAAAATTATATTATTTAGTAGTCGTATTATTATATTTCAAAAATAATTAAAATAAACTAATAATATTATCATTGAGATTAGTCAATATTATATGATTAAAAATATTTAGGGAAAAAATATTTGTTAAGGAAAAGTATTATTTTTTAATTACATGACTATTAAAATATATTATTATTATAACTACTAATAATATTGTTGTTATTTATGTTAATGTTAATAATAATAATATTATTATTATTATTTAATTTACATTTCATTTGTTATTCAATTTGAAGTGTTATTATGGAGGTATGGCTAATTTTTTGGAATTGATTGATGGAGATTAGTTGTATTGAGATATACATTCTATAACAAGGTATGAGGGAGATGTGTAATTTCTTCTATGTTTTCAACTTAGAATTGAAACAGGTCACTTTTAAAAATAAAATAATAAACTATTAAATAAAACAATAATATCTATATATTTTGGAATATAGATATTGATCATTTTAAATTTAACATAATAATTAATGTACATATTTAGTTAATTTTAATTAAAAGCATTATAAAACACTAATTTTATTGGATAATTGTGTCCAAACAGTTATTTTAGAGCTTGGTATGACACAAATGTATAAGTCCTTTGATATTCAACCTCCACTTGTCTCATTTAAAATATTTACTAAATTAATTATCAAAAACAAAAATAAATATACAAAATTTGATTATAAGCATTATAAAACATTAATCATTTCACTCTCCATGATTGTGAGGGAGATCTGTGATTCCTTCCGTCCTCAATATAAAATTGACCTATATAACTTTTAAAATAAAAATAAAATAATCCCATAAATAAAAACTTTTGTAAGACACATAGTTAAAAAACTATATTATATTATATTATATATATGAAGGTGATATGTTTCCTACTTTTATAAAATAAATACTTTTACTAAATAAAAAACACTTAAACTAGACATAATAAAATAAATATATATATAATGATGTTGGGTGTGGCATGTTGTGAGATTGGCCTCAAAGAAGGATAAATTACAATTTTAAAAATATGAGGGAAGATTTTTTATTTAAAGTGAATGTTTAATTTTTATCTTAAAAGTTAGACATACTGTGTGGGACTTTTTAATAAAGAAAATATTCCCAACTAAAATAAAAAAAACAATCTAGGCATAAAATTAACCACACACACCATATTATATTATAAAAGATTTATTAGTTTTGATTATTGTTGGGCAAGAAGGCTCAATCTACAATTTTAGTATGTTGAAGAGAATATGTTATTTCATTTTTGTGGCTCAAGCATGGAGTTTTGAACAATGGTTGTTCCCATTAATTATATATATATATATCTATATATATACAATGTTCACATAGTAAAAAACAAAAATAAGTATACATATGTGGTTATTAGTTTTAATTAAAAGCATTATTGATATTACACCTGAGTATGAAGGAGATGTGTAATTCCTTTTGTGTTTAACATAGAGTTCACACCTAGTATTTAGAAAAAATATTTCATTCTCGACCATAAATATAATATTTCAATGTCTATATTACGTAACATGACTTTATATCTCCCCACATGTAGGGAGAAGGGGAAATACATGGGCAAGAGTGACAGAGCACGTAATAAGTGGAGGAGTTGTGCCACGCCTTCCCCTCCCATCGGCCCTATATATGTCATTTTTCATCAATTCATTTTTCATCATGGCCATGAATTCACTAAAAAAACAAGATATCCCAATAACTTTGTTGTGTTGTAGCTAGTTTGTACTTGTTAACTCTTAGATGCTTAAAATTATTATAATGATCACTATGATGGATCCAACCTTTCCTTCTTGTCGTTTCCTTGTGATATGTTCATTCCTTCCACCCCCCTCGCTTAAGTCCACCCACTTACAATTTATTGTGTTTTTTCCCCTCTGGTGATAAACTTGGCTCCTTGGCTTGTATCGTGGTTTTTTAGAGAGTTAGGATAGGACAACCTACTCTCTACCAACCCCTCTCACCTACGGATTTGGCTCTCATCAACTTATTCTCCCAACCATTTTCAATGCTTCCAACCCCAACCATGGTTTAGGAATGGGCTCATTTTCGCAATGGAAGTGGTGGATGTGGTACTATGGGTGGCTCATGAGCCGGGTATTGGCTTGAGTCCTCAACCCACCAATTTCAAGAGTAGAGGTTGCAAGATGTTTAACAAGAGTTGTGGGAGGTCAAGGAGGAAATAATGCAGGAGTATGATGTTCAATTTGACTATGAAATTATTGTCAATAAAGCAGCTTAGGCATTGAATACTGGCCACACTGATGGGTAGTGAAATCAATAGATTTGCACCATCAATTTATACTAGCACATAAAGTCTTTACTAGGCAAAATTTTGCTTCATAGGAGCGATGCAAAAGACAAAATACTTTTGATGTTGGACAAAATGGAATTGCAAATGTAGGACTTGGGTCACCAAATGGAACAAATTTAAGACAACATAGGACTAGGAGTAGGCCCTAAAGAAAAATTTCAAGCTTTAAACACCCCTATTGAGGTGGAGCCCCCTAAATCTTCTTAATTTGTGATGTATTTTTTGTTTATTTTATAACATAGGCAAGTTTCGTCAGTTATGAACTCCCAAATTTCTTAGACTATGCCTTTGTTATGTAACCTATTTTTTGCAAAATTTTGATTCTACATTTTTCAAGGATAAAAAGGCCTATTACATTGTCAATGGTCTGATTTCCTAATGGCAAACCACTAGGCCACTCAAAATGAAATATCTTGAATGATCAATATAATTAAATTCACGCTATATTATATAATATATATATTAAATAGAGAGAGAGAGAGAGAGAGAGAGAGAGTATTTTATCTTTTAAAAATAATTCAATCCATGTCTTGAATAAAATATTTGAATATCGATGTTAACTAATATATTTCAATACCAATTTTATATACATTTATAGAGAGAGAAAGTGATAACAAATGTTAATGTTGATTATAAATAAAACATTTAGATGTTGCTCAATTTGCAATCATCGTGATAATGAAGTGTTATGTTCCAAGAGAGTCGAGGTTCAAATCCCCCTGATTTACCCTATCTGTGAAAGGGGCGTACGTAGGCACATAGAAGCTATAGTGGTAGCGATTTGTTTGATTACCCCAAATGTGGCTTCCATCATCAACCCCTCCCCTTAAGGTTTGAACCAGAGACTTGGTGGGGACTAAACCCACTCAAACTAACTAGTCTACACCTCATACGTTTTACAACTAGGTGTAAAAATTTCAATTACTTATTAGAAAGAGGGATGTGTAATTCATTCATTTTTAATATGAAGTTGATATGTGATATGTAAAAGATATTTCAATGTGGGTCATAAATAAAATATTTCAATATCACCTATATAAATATATAAATAGAATAATATTAATTGTGTGTGTGTGTATGTGTGGAGAGAGAGAGAGAGAGAAATTCAATTACTTCTTAGAAAGATGGATGTGTAATTTATTCAAATTTTAACATGAAGTTGATATGTGATATGTACAATATATTTCAATGTGGATCATAAATAAAATATTTCAATATGCACTTTGAGTAAAATATTTCAAAATCAACTATATAGATAGCTAAATAGAGTATATATGTGTGTGTGTGTATGGAGAGAGAGAGAGAGAATTACTTCATAGCATGAGGAAGATAAGTATTTAAAAATATAATAATAAAATAAAAACATTTTAAAGTGGACTATAAATAAAATATTTAAATGTCTTTGTTGAGTAAAATATTTCAACTTCAACTCTATAAAGCAATTAGAAAATTCTTATGGTTTAAACATTTTATTGGCATGTTGCTCAAAATGAGGAGATGTGCATTTTATTCTATGTTGAACCTGGAGTTGACACATCTTCCTTTTAAAATAAAAATAAAATTTCACTACCTACAATAACACTGCCTACTATAATACATATATACATATATGGTTAGCTTTGATTAAAAGCATTATAAAACATTAACAATTTCACTCTCGGTGTGATTGATATTGTTCAATTTGTTATTTGCGCCAAGAGGAGCACTGATTGTCATCATTTTGTTTGTTATTTGCATTGAGAGGAGAATTTTAGAGCACGATATGAGGGAGGTGTAATTTTTTCGTGCTCAACCTAGAGTTGACATGTGGCCCTTCTAAAATTAAAAAATAGAATATTCACCAAATAAAAAAGCGATGTCAACTCAAACAAAGATTACAAAATGGAATAATGAAGATTTCAATAATTTTTTCCAAGCCAAGCAAGCTTTGGAAGACAAAATGCAACATGTACAACAACATATTATCTTAAAAGACGAGACAGAGGAACTAACTATGGAAGAGGCATATCTACTTACCCAGTTAGAAGATCATAGAAGTCAAGAGGAGATATTATGGAAGAAAATTTCCAAAATAAATTGGTTATAAGAAGAGGAACTCAAAAAAAAAAATACAAATCTATGTTAAAACATCATCATCATAACGAGATCTCCTTGCCAATGGAGAAAGATCGAAAGAAAATAGGAGATCATCGTGATATGGAAGAAGATTTGGTTGGCTAGTGATCTAGGTGGATCTTCAGACACAGTGGCATGGGAAAATCTCAAAATTCAAAGTGGCAGAAAGGCAATTATCTTGACATCAAATCGAAGTGCTCATTACCCTAATTCCAATGGTGCAAATGGCACTCCAATCCGAGTCCGAATGAAGGAGATAGAAGCAGTCAAAGTTCTGGGTTGGCTTGCAGGAAACAGAGGAAAATGAAAGTCCAAGGATTCTCCTGGAAATAGCCCCATTACGTAGATCTTTTCATTCTGAATCTATTGCAACTTGAATGGGCTAAAATGGACTTCGGATGATGAAGTTATCGCAAAAAGAAGTTGTTTCTTCTAAAAAATGGGTTTAAAGCCTTATGAAGGAAAATCGCAATCGAAAGGGATCAAGGGGCAGACTTAAGGCCAGGAGGAAGGAACCCCCGATCAACAATCTCTAACTTATCACAATCGGGGGTAGGCAGTATGCAATATCGGGACCCAGACCAGGCGACATGCAATATCGGCATCGACGATCGGCGTCGAAGTATGCCAAGGTGTAATGAAAGACCCCTGGGCCGTAGCGATTGCGATATGACGACAACGATATTGTGATGGGACCGATAGCAATACGCCGATATCGGCGATCGGCACAGTTAAAGGAAAGACCCCAGGGCCGTTGCGACTTGCGATAAGCGCGAACCCAACAGGAGAATAAGGCAGATTTTATATAATTTGAAGTCTGGCTTTATAGCTTTGCGGTTGGATTTTCTTGTGTTTTCATGTATTATTGTAATAAACGAAAAAAGGTTATTTTTGGATTTTTGTTGTGAAGAAAGGTCGGACGGCCAGATTCATCGTGCCCACCGATCCTTTCGTTCAAACGGCTTCTATTATAAACAAACCAATTCCTCGATTTAAGTGGCCTTGGAACAAAAAAATGTTATAAAGCTCGATGAACGAAGAAAAGTGCAGGGGAGAGGACCGTGCACATAGTTCGAGGCAAGATCTTGCAGGAGGGGCGAAAGCTCATTTTGTCCAGATTTTGACAAAGTTTATATGGTTCCAGCCCTTATCAATGCCACGAACACAATGGCACTATCCATTTCTCCATCTGAGTTTTGCATTTTTTGGCCATTTTCCAGAATGGAGGTATACGACTCTTTTGTTGTAACTGATGATTGTATTCTTCTTTTTCATGCCATTTAATGAATGAAGGCCTCCCCATTGATCGAGTAGGGCCTGGAGACGTAGTCCAAGTCAGACGAACTTCGTTATCAAGCTTCTTGTCTTCTTCTCATGCTTTATGTGTTTCTTCTTCTTCTCTCATGTGCACATTAAATTTCTATGGTTAAGCTGCAATTTCTACATGTGATTCTTTAACACATCTATAAGCAAAAGATCTTCGATCAAGTGGTATCAGAGCAGGTCTTTTTAGATGTGAATTGCATGTTTGTATGCTAACAAGAAACAGGCTCTTAAGAGGTGAAGGGAAACTAGAGCCTTTCGATCCCGAAGCAAGGCGTGCACATTGAATGAGAAACATGGCAGAAGATGAGGCTTGTCTTGAAGAGGAGCGCAATTTCTGCAAGACCTTCTATTCAATGGCAGAGAATGTCGGTCAGTTGCTTTCAAGGCTGGAGAGAGCAGAAGAGGAAAACCATAAGAACAAGGTTTAGCGCATGGAAATGGTGGAGAAGAACCCCCTCCTTCTCCTTCCACGAGTGAAAGTTCTTCTTCCTCTCACCACCATAATCATAGAAATTCAAGGGATGCATCTAAGAAATCTTTCTTTAAATTAGATGTCAAATTTGATCTTCCCATGTTTAATGGTGAAAGTAATGCATAAAAGCTTAATAATTGGATTAGGTAGATTGAGATCTACTGCAGGATTCAGCTGGCCTCTCTATGGCTGAGCAACACTTCTCTCGTTTGGTGGGAGAGCAAATTACAAAGCAATAAGAATGTGGTTAACCTTTTTTCCTCATGGCCTGATTTTATTTCTGCATTAAAGGAACAAATTTATCCCTTGGGTTACAAGCAAAAAGCATTAATGAATTGGCAATATTTAAGGCAAGGAAAAGGTCAGGATGTTCGAAGTTTTAGAGAGGAGTTTAGAAAGCAAGCACTTAGTTTGGGTATTGCACTTGATTCACCTGAAGTAGTAACTAAGTATATTGGATCATTACATAGTTACATTAGGCATTCATTATTATTGTTTGAACCAACTATTATTGATTCCGCCAGTGTGAAGGCAATTCATCTTGAGAACAGGGGAAAAAATGAAAGAGATGATCATTCCAAGAAACCACCTTTCAAACCTCCCAATGGCAAAACTAAAGCAAAATGGAAAGGAGAGGAGAAGAAGACGGCATCAACCAAGAAAGAAGAATGAGAAAGACCTTATTGCAATCACTGCAAAAAGGAAGGTCATGAAGACGATCATTGTTGGAAACAGTACCCGGAAAAGAGACCAAAGAAGTATGGAGGAAAAGGCAATCAGAAGACAGTGGCAACTGCGCAGCAAGACCTTGGATCCAATTCGAGAGATGAAGCATTGATCACAGCAATAGGAACAAAAGGTATTCTTACACCTCATGTTAATTCTGAATCACATGAAGGCACTAGTTCAATAGATGAGTCTCTTCCTAATGAACAAAAGAGAATTGAAATATTTCATATTAGAGTTATCATAAATCATACAAAAGTGGAAACTCTATTTGATATGGATCCCAAGCAAACTTAATTTCAGAGTCCTTGGTAAAGAAGCTAGGCTTGGAAACTACACCACATCCAAAACCTTACCCACTTGGATGGATACATGATAAAGCAAAACTGAATGTAACTAAGCAGTGTAAGGTTAAATTTGTGATTGTTTCTAAGTTAGTGGATGAGGTAAAACTTGATGTGATGCCATTAGATATATGTGGCATGGTGTTAGGGAGTCCATATCTACATGATAGAAAGGCAATCTTCTTCCGTCATGAAAACAAATACCAAATCACAAAATATGGGGTAGAATATATTGTAAGGGTTCATCAAACTAAAATCAATGCTAGCCTTGTAAGTGCAGGACAAATGAAAAGGTTGGTGAATTCCAGTAAGGGTTGCATGCTTATGGTTGTAAGGGGAAAAGAGGCAGAATTGGCTGACGCTTTCCAGGGTTGTGATCAGGAACATAAAAAGGAATTATGTGAATTAATTTCTAACTGTGATGAGATGTTTCAGGAACTGAAGGGATTACCTCTAAAGAGGGAAATCCAACATGAGATCCATTTGCAGCATGACGCTCCTTTACCAAATATTGGCATGTACAGGATGTCGACCATTGAGATGGAGTAAATCAAAAAGCAGGTGCAGGAATTGTTGGACCAAGGGGTCATCAGGCCAATCACTTCTCCATGTGGCTCACCGATTGTCTTAGTGCAAAAGAAAGAGGACACATGGAGGATGTGCGTGGATTACCAAGAACTAAACAAAATCACGGTGAAAAATCGTTACCCCCTTCCACGCATTGATGACTTATTAGATCAGTTAAAGAATGCTATCTATTTCACCAAAATGGATTTGCATAGTGGTTATCACGAGGTCTGAATTGCAAAGCAGGATGTGTGGAAAACCGCCTTCAAGACCAAACAGGGGTTGTTCGAATGGATGGTGATTCCATTCGAACTTTGCAACGCTCCAGCCACTTTCATGAGGGTCATGAATGATCTCTTTAGGCCTTTCATTGATGAATTTGTTCTTGTATATCTAGATGATATCCTTGTCTTTAGTAAAAGTTGGAATGAACATGTATGTCATGTGAAGAAAGTGTTTGATGTATTGAAAAAAGAAAAACTCTATGTAAAATTGTCAAAGTGTAAGTTCGGGAAAACCTCTTTGGTTTACTTAGGTCATATTGTTGGTTATGGTCAGTTAAAAATTGATCCTTCTAAAGTTGAAGCAATTGTAAATTGGCCTAAGCCTACTAGTGTAACCGAGGTCTGCAGCTTTTTAGGTGCAGTCCAGTATTGGAGGAGATTTATCGCCAATTTCTTTGTTATTGCAACACCTTTGCCCACATTGACAAGTGTGAAACGAGTCTTTCAATGGGGAGGGAAACAACATAAGTCCTTCGAAACATTGAAGGAAAAGATCAGCACCGCACCGGTCTTAGCCTTACCAGATCTCCAACAGTCGTTCGAGATTGAGACAGACGCCAGCGGATATGCCATGGTAGTTGTACTGATGTAGCAAAAGAAGCCGATATGTTACCATTCCGAGAAGTTCTCTCAGGTTGTGATAAACTATCCCACTTATGACAAGGAGCTTTATGCCTTGGTTCAAAGTGTGAAAAAGTGGAAACACTACCTGATCAGCAAGGATACCATCATCCATACAGATCATCAGCCCTTGCAGTACCTTCAATCACAAACCAAGTTGCAGCAATCTCGTCATTTTACATGGATGGGTTTTCTTCAACAGTTTCAACTGGTAATAAAGTATAAGAAGGGCACTAGCAACAAAGTGGCCGATATGCTATCTCGCCCTCCTATTTTTGCTTCTGTTATTTTGCATAATGCTTCATTATCTTTTGAGAGTTATGTTGAACAATATGCTAACGATGATGACTTTAAGGAGATTTATGCAAAACTAACCCATGGTTCACAGGTGGACAACTATCACTTGCAGGGGAAACTGTTGTATCACCTTGGGAAATTGTGCATTCCCACAAGGGAACGAGTACATGCAATTCGAGAGGCCCACACCTCTCTTGTGTCTGGTCACTTTGGTGTCGAAAAGACTTTATGTCATGTACAAAGATTTTGTTTTTGGCCTCATATGAAGAACATTGTGACTCGCTGTGTAAAGGGTTTGTGTGATGTGTTCTGTTTCAAAGCCCTCTAATAGAAAACTTGGGCTCTACACACCACTCCCTATTCCGAGTTGTCCATGGGAAAGTGTGTCGATGGACTTTGTAGGAGGTTTGCCTTTGTCTAGAAAAAGTCACGACTATTTGTATGTTGTCGTTGACCGTTTTAGTAAGATGTGTATTTTAATGCCTTGTAAAAAGCAGATCATTGTAGAGCAGACTGCTTATCTTTTCTTTCAGAATGTTTGGGTCCATTTTGGGCTGCCCACATCGATTGTGTCAGATTGGGACTCTCACTTTCTCGGAGAGTTTTGGACCAGCTTGTGGAAGATGATGGACACCAAGTTGAAAAGAAGCACAGCATTTCATCCACAGACTGACGGACAGACAAAGGTTGTCAATCGCATCGTGGTACATTTGTTGCGAGGCTATTGTGGGAAACATCCTAAGTTGTGGGATGAGAATCTTCCATATGTGCAGCATTCCTATAATCGAGCAGTGCACTCATATACGCAACGTTCACCATTTGAGACATGTTTTGGTTACCTGCCAAAGGACCCTTTTGATATGGTCTTTAGAAGGGAAGATGACTCCAGTGGACGTAATGACAGGGACAAAGCGTAGTAGTTCATTCAACGGATCCAGTTGATTCACCAAGCAGTACAGGAGCAGTTGGAGAAAAGTCAAGCCCGTTACAAGGCTCGACATGACAAACACCGAGTTGACCATCAATTTCAAGTGGGCGACAAAGTGTGGTTCCATATCAATAAGGACAGGATGAAGGGAGAAGGGAAGAAGTTGCGACTAATCCGGTATGGTCCATTCACCATTTTGGAGAAGATTGGAAATAATGCCTTTCATCTCGATTTGCCGAAATATATGTAGATGTACTCCGTAGTGAATGTGGAGAACTTAAAGCTGTATGAACCACCATTGATTATGTGTAGAAATTTTGAATAATATGACACTTATTCATAGAGATTATCCTGATTATACACTATTTGCGGAATGCATGCATAATACATAACCTTCTCTACGTTGATCATCAATTTGCGGAATTAAAGAAACAATCGCATGCGCACATTGAAACATCAATCGCACATATCAACATAGTATGTACTGGGGAAAGAATACAGCTGAAAACCCCTCAATTATCTGTATATTATGATGATAGAGAACATGTAACAATACATAGTACAATACTCCTCGTAAGTACTCAGTACTATCTCCACCTGTTACACACAAACTAGCTCAGATCTGAATCAAGTCACAGGTTCAAATCTCCTCC
>APFE030590254.1:53423-67705 GCA_000404065.3 Pinus taeda | reverse complement strand
CCTTTCGAGAGAGGAGCAGACGGAGGACGAAGTGGAGAACAGTGAAGAGGCGGCGTCAACTGGTATAGGGTTTCTTCTACTACGCGGGGGCGAGGAGGCTGAACCCTAGCCGCCTTCATCCCCAGTTTCGCCTCTGCTTCTCTGGCTGGGACCGGATGGGTTTCTAGCTGTAGCAGACAGTGTTGTTTGGATGCACGTTGTCTTTTCCCCTGTTGTTTTGGAGCGTTGAGGGAACATGGATGTGGAGGCCCTGACCGTCTCTGCGTTTTTTGTTTCGTGCCGCTGCAACATGATTAGGTGTGCTGGGGTTTCTCAAGGCTGCTGTGGAAGTATGGGGCAGTTGTTTTTACTTCTGGTTCGTATGTTTCAGGAGGAGAGTTTTGAGGGAGCGGGGGAGGAGCGGCTACCCTGGCTGCTTTCTTCCCCATTTCATGCATCTCTTTCTTGTCCGGGCTACTAGATTTAGAGCTTCCTATCTCGATTTCTCTCCTTAGGAGTTTATCTTTCGCTGGTGGTGGTTCGGTGCCACGTCTGAGCTGAACGACTAGTTTGTCGCCTCTCTCCTGAGGCTGCACTACTACTTTCTTCACTGTTTTTTGTAATGGGTATGGGTTTTCCTTTGGGCTCCTGCTTCTGCAGGTTTGTTGGGGTTTACATACCCATTTTTTTGTTATTTTTATTCTCATATACTCCCTGCGTGGAGGAATGCACAAAAGTTTTTCCATTTATGAACAGGCAACGCCTCACTCAAGTAATGCTCTGCATATACAAAATGTAATTTTCTCCTATAATGAAAATTACAACTTTTTCTACAGGAAAAAAATATGAAGGTGATATGTCTAACTTTTAAAATATAAATAAAATACTTTCTCAATAAAAAAACAAACTAAACTAGAGAGAATAAAAAACATGTATATGACGTGTGTGAGATTGTTCAAAGAGGATAAATTTACAATTTAATATGAGGGAGATTTTTATTTAGTGAATGTTTTATTTTTATCTTAAAAGTTAGACATAATGTCTCACTTTTAAAATAAAAATAAAATATTCACTAAATAAAAAAAATAATCTAGGCATAAATAAAAAATACACACCCTACACCCATATATAATATTAGTTTTGATTTATTGTGCGGAGGAGGCCCAATCTACAATTAGTATGAGAAGATCTGTATTCTTTTTTTGCTTCAATGTGGAGTGACATGTGTCCCATTTAATACATACAATATATATGTATATATAAACAATGTTCACATAGTAATAAACAAAAATAAGTATACGTATGTGGTTATTAGTTTTAATTAAAAGCATTGTTGATATTATACCTTAGTATGAAGGAGATGTGTAATTCCTTTTGTGTTTAACATAGAGTTCACATCTAGTATTTAGAAAAAATATTTCATTCTCAACGATAAATATAATATTTCAATGTCTATATTACGTAACATAACTTTATATCTCCCCACATGTAGTGAGAAGGGGAAATACATCGGCAAGAGTGACAAGGCACGTAATAAGTGGAGGAGGTGTGCCACGCCTTCCCCTCCCATTAGCCCTATATATGCCATATATCATCAATTGATTTTTCATCATGGCCATGAATTCGCTCAAAAAACAAGATATCCCAATATCTTTATTGTGTTGTAGCTAGTTTGTACTTGTTAACTCTCAATTGCTTAAAATTATTATAATGATCACTATGATGGAATCCAGGCTTTTCTTCTTGTCGTTTCCTTGTGATATGCTCATTCCTTCCACCCCCCTCACTTTAGTCAACCCACATACAATTGATTGTGTCTGTTCCCCTCTGGTGATAAACTTGGCTCCTTGGCTTGTATCATGGTTTTTCGAAGAGTTAGGCTAGGACAACCTACTCTCTACCATCCCCTCTCACCTACGGATTTGGTTCTCATCACCTTATTCTCCCAACCATCTTCAATGCTTCCAACCCCAACCATGGTTTAGGAATGGGCTCATTTTCGCAAGGGAAGTGGTGGATGTGGTACTATGGGTGGCTCATGAGCCAAGTATTGGCGAGTCCTCAACCCACCAATTTCAAGAGTAGAGGTTGCAAGATGTTTAACAAGAGTTGTGGGAGGTCAAGGAGGAAATAATAGAGGAGTGTGATGTTCAATTTGACTATGAAATTATTGTCGATATAGCAGCTTAGACATCGAATACTGGTCACACTAGTGGGTAGTGAAATCAATAGATTTGCACCATCAATTTATACTAGCACATAAAGTCTTTACTAGGCAAAACTTTACTTGATAGGAGCGATGCAAAAGACAAAATACTTTTGATGTTGGACAAAATGAAATTGCAAATGTAGGACTTGGGTCACCAAATGGAACGAATTGAAGACAACATAGTAGTAGGAGTAGGCCCTAAAGAAAAATTTCAAGCTTTAAACTCCCCTATTGAGGTGGAGCCCTCTAATCTTCTTAATTTGTGATGTATTTTTAGTTTATTTTATAGCATAGGCAAGTTTCGTCAGTTATCAACTCCTAAATTTCTTAGGCTATGCCTTTGTTATGTAACCTATTTTTTGCAAAAATTTGATTCTACACTTTTCAAAGATAAAAAGGCCTATTACATTGCCAATGGTCTGATTTCCCAACGGCAAACCACTAGGGCACTGAAAATGCAATATCTTGAATGATCAATATAATTAAATTCAGGCATATATATATATGTGTGTGTGTGTGTGTGTGTGTGTATATATGTGTGTATATGTGTGTATATACACACACACACACACACACACACACACACACACATATATATAGAGAGAGAGAGAGAAAGAGAGAGAGAGAGAGAGAGAGATTATTTTATCTTTTAAAAATAATTCAATCCATGTCTTGAATAAAATATTTGAATATCGATGTTAACTAATATATTTCAATATCAATTTTATATACATTTATAGAGAGAGAAAGTTATAGCAAATGTTAATGTTGATTATAAATAAAACATTTAGATGTCCAACCCTAGGGGATTGCTCAATTTGCAATCGTCGTGATAATGAAGTGTTATGTTCCAAGATAGTCAAGGATCAAATCCCCCTGATTTACCCTGTCTGTGAAAGGAGCGTACGTAGGCACATAGAGGCTATAGTGGTAGTGATTTGTTTGATTCCCCCAAATGTGGCTTCCATCGTCAACTCCTCCCCTTAAGGTTTGAACCAGAGACCTGGTGGGGACTAAACCCACTCAAACTGACTAGTCTACACCTCATACGTTTTACAACTAGGTGTAAAAATTTCAATTACTTCTTATAAAGAGGGATGTGTAATTCATTCAATTTTTAATATAAAGTTGATATGTGATATGTAAAAGATATTTCAACGTGGGTTATAAATAAAATATTTCAATATCACCTATATAAATAGATAAATATAACAATATTAATTGTGTGTGTGTGTGTGTAGAAAGAGTGAGAGAAATACTTCATAGTATGAGGAAGATATGTATTTAAAGATATAATAATAAAATTAAAATAAAATAAAATAAAAACATTTTAAAGTGGACTATAAATAAAATATTTCAGTCTTTGTTGAGTAAAATATTTCAACATCATCTCTATAAAACAATTAAAAAATTCTTATGGTTTAAACATTTTATTGGCATGTTGCTCAAAATGAGGAGATGTGCATTTTATTCTATGGTGAACCTGGAGTTGACACATGTTCCTTTTAAAATAAAAATAAAATTTCATTGTATACAATAGCACTGCCTACTATAATACATACATATATACATATATGGTTATTTTGATTAAAAACATTATAAAACATTAACAATTTCACTCTCAGTCTGATTGTGATTGTTCGATTTGTTATTTGCGCCAAGAGGAGCATGTGATAGTGATCACTTTGTTTGTTATTTGCATTGAGAGGAGAATTTTAGAGCACGATATGAGGGAGGTGTAATTTTTTCGTGCTCAACCTAGAGTTGACATGTGGCCCTTCTAAAATTAAAAAATAGAATATTCACTAAATAAAAAAGCGATGTCAACTTAAATACTTGAAAACAAAGATTACAAAATGGAATAATGAAGATTTCAATAATATCTTCCAAGCCAAGCAAGCTTTGGAAGACAAAATGCAACATGTACAACAACATATTATCTTAAAAGACAAGACAAAGGAACTAACTATGGAAGAGGCAGATCTACTTACCTAGTTAGAAGATCATAGAAGTCAAGAAGAGATATTATGGAAGAAAAATACTAAAATAAATTGGTTATAAGAAGAGGAAAGAAAAAAAATCTACAAATCTATGGTAAGACATCATCATCACAACCAGATCTCCTTGCCAATGGAGAAAGATCGAAAGAAAATAAGAGATCATCGTGATATGGAAGAAGATTTGATTACCTACTATAGAGCCTTGATGACTGAACCACAACCCAACAAGTTGATGGCTATAAGGAAGATAACAAGACATATTTCCTCTTTAATCAAGGGGGAACGTGATGATACCTTAATGAGGGAAATTTCATTGTATGAAGATGAAGAAGCAATGATCAATGTGCCTAAAATAAAATCCTCGAGGTTGAATGGCTTTAGGACATACATCTTCCAACCTTGTTGGTTGTCTTTAGGCCAAAAGATCTTAGAATTGATGGAAGAATCTAGAAGATCAACTTCAATGATTCTTGCTCTTAACACCATATTCTTAAAGTTGGTGCCTAAAATTGACCAAGTGAATGATCCCAGTAGCTTTTGTCCCATTGCATTGTACGATGTTATGTACAAAATCATTACCAATCATCTCAAGCCTCTGCTACCTTTTCTCATCTTGCCTAAACTAGGTGGCTATGTGGAAGGGTGCCAAATTCCGAATGGAATAGCTGTTGTGCATGAATTCATTCATTATTTGAAAAAATATGTGAGGTGGATATGATAATTAAATCAGATCTTTTGAAATCCTTTAATAAACTTAGTGAGTCTTTTCTTTATCACATTTTGATAACCTTTGGTTTTTTGAAGAATTGGTCTAAATAAGTGGGTTTGCTCATCTCCTCGGATTTATTTTGTGTTTTTCTTAATAATTCTCCTTCCTTTACCTCCAATCCCTTTAGGGGTATAACGAAAGGGTATCCCCTCTCTCTGTTTCTCTTTATCTTGGTTGTTGAAGGTTTGAGTAGGTCCTTAAAGGCCACTATAGTTGTCGGTAAGATCAAAGGTCTTCAACTATTTGGGGAAGTTTTTCCTATGTCTCATCAATAAGTTGTCGATGACATGATGCTTATGGGTATCCCCATTATTGGGGAAGAAGCAAATTTCAACTCAATGCTTTATTATTTCATCGAAGCCTTATGTAGTTCTATAAACCTTTCAAAGTCCAAAAAATTATTTTTCAACACCCACCAAGTGGTCGAAGGCCATATTTCATGTTTGTTGAGCTATCAAAGAAGTTCCTTGTCCATAAAATATTTAGGTGGTCCCTTGGTAAACAACTCACTAAAATCCAAATATTGGCAAAATATCCTACAAAAAATTACTAGTTGGTTTGACTATTAAACCTTTACATCTCTCAATTTAGTGGGTTGTTTTGTCCTTCTCAAGTTTGCCTTCCAAGCCCTTCTTGTTTGCCTTTTCTTTTGCATTGATAGCTCCAAAAGGGATCCTCCGTGCTATCAAGGGGTTTCAACATTCTTTTATTTGGATGAGGGTGCCTCTTTGGAAAATAAATGATCTTTGGTCACCTGGTGGTAATGGCTTTAGAATGGAACTAAAATATGCCATCAATTTTGGAAGAAAAAATACATTAACAACATCTCTACACAATAGAGGATAAGAGATTAATTATCGATTCAGGGCTCCTCCATCAAGAATCTAGTAAATGACAACCAACAGAGCATTCAACAACATTGTTTTTGGGAGGTTAGAGATAGGAAGAGTGTGGTTTTGGGATGATTCTTGACAACAACTCCCCAAGTTAAATGAAAATGGAATCTATTTAGATCTGAAATATTTCATGTTATCTAGGAACTACCTATCACTAGTTAATTACTGGAAATATACAACTAGCATTTCACCTTGGCGGTAATAAAAAATAGAGAGGAATTGTCTCCAATTCCCACCTAGGTGGATTGAGAAGTTTTTTATTCAAATCTTTAGTGAAGGAATGTCCTTGTCTGGGAGCGACTATACAAGCTTTGTTGGGGATATAAACCTAAAGGGGCTTCTTAATGCAAGAAGTGTGTCATTTGATTGCATGGTTTGGTCAATTTCACAAGCAAGATATTTAGAAAGATAATTAGGCCCAAATCTTATAGCCAAAAGTAGCTCATTTCCTATAGCTCTTGGCAAGGCGAAAGATTTAACTTGGGATAGGCATCTAAAGTTTTGAAGGGTTGTCCTTTTTCCAACTATGCCAATCTAGATATGAATATGTACATCATATAACAACCCTACAAGCAATTTGTTGGCATCGCTGAGCAACTCAATGCAATATTTGATTGATGATATATATATTATATTATATATATTATATATATAATTATTTATATTAATATATTTTATTTTTATTTATTTTTTTGTTGTATGTTTGTTTTTTTTTTTTTTTTAGTCTTTGATGACAAGGGAGTGAATGCCTGAGTAAAATTTATCATATTTTTGATATTTGAGGAAATCGTAACAACCTTGGTCAAAATTTCATGTAATAAAGTTAATAAAGGCAAAATAATAACCAAGGTCATGGGACACGTATTCCAAGTTGAATGTTGGGCAAAACATCCTAGTGTGGGTGTTCATTTGGTTTATTATGGCTAAGGAAATTTGAAAAGGCAATGACAAAGGCTTTGGAAAGGCAAGTGGCATTATTGGCATTTTATTTGTGAAAATAATAGAAAATGGGAGAAAAGGAAGGTGAAATATCACAGGTTGCATGTGAGGAGGAAAATGAAGCAAAATAATGGAAAATTGAAGAAAATAGAGGCCTCATTAATAAAAAGGCTTCTGAGGATCAATTGGTACCTTTTTGTCAGTTCATTTTTGAAGCTCTCTCTCTATTCTCTCTCTATCTCTCACTCTTTGACACTTAGAGCATTATTGGAGCACTCTAGCATTGGATCAAGGAAAGCAAAGGAAGGACTAAGAAGGTAAAGGAAAGAAAGGATTGAGCAACAAAGAGCAGCATCTAGCAGCTACAATGGGATTATTTTTAGGTATCAATTTGCATGTGTGATTTCCTTGCTAGATTTGGCATGCATGGTACATTTATGTGTGTATTTGGTTCTCTTGCTGTCATTGGCATGGGTTTTGCCAACTGCGACAGTGTTCTTCAGCCTTGCCTTGTCATTTTCGGATAGCCATGGTGTGATGGGTTCTCTTTTATTTGGTTGTATTGGATTGTCAGATGGTTTCGAAACTGAGTGAGCTGGACTCTAAAAGAAAGAACACAAGGCCTGGGAATCCCTACACCAGAGAAGGTGGGATTGCGGTAAAGCCAGATTTGTGTGCCTCGGTGGGCCTAGGAATCTTCAATCAGTGAATGATGGGATATATGGTAAATCCTAGAGGTGTGTGCCCTCAATTAGGCCTAGGAATCTGTGACCGGTGAATGGCAGGATATACGGTAAATCTTGGAGGGTGGAGTCTTGATTAGGCCTAAGAATTGTCGACCGTTGTATGACAGGATATACGGTAAAGCCTAGAGACTGGGAGAGACGCAAATTCCTCACGATGTAGGTGGAGAAGTTCGGTGGCATCCATGCTTGTTTAGGGACTAGTGATCCAATGGGGATCGTGGTAAAGCATGAGGAAGCCTGATTTGATTTGGTTTTGAGTCTCACATTCATGCTTGGAATATGGCACGCGGGTGGTTGGATGAAAGAAAGATTTGGTTCGACCAATCTATGGTCGAGTGGTTCGTGGAAGTCCCATACCTGGTTGGCTTTTGCATTCATTAACAAGAGCTCTTTCTCCTCAGTATTTCATGTGTAAATGTACTAACTCATATGTCGATTTTATGGTTATTATATCCTTATTGTTTTGTTGGTTATATGTTGGTTATGAGTATGTTTTATAATGGACTTGATGTATGTATCTCATCATATTTTAATTAGTAATTGAAAATACAATGAATACATGACCTAATAGATGATAATTCAACTATTGTGATATGGAAATAATGCTTCTTTACAAATCTTAGATAAGTATGAGACCCCTATGCTCAGATCTGTTGTTATTACCTGTAGATTGCATATGGTGACATGTTTAACGAAACGCCTATCATGGCTAGTAGGGGTTTGGTTAAGTCCTTACTCAAGTGTTTGCATTAGTACCTTTGTTTTAATGTCATTTATTATTTATGAAAGTTTCATGAAGTTTTGGGCAATGGCCTGAACCCTAGCCCTGAAAAAGTGGGACAAAATCTGGGGTCGTTGTCTCAGAACTAACTAAAAAAGTCCACAGTCGCTGGCATGCCCTTGCTGTGGGAGTGACTGGAAGGCCTCAGTCGCATACATGGCTTGTCATGGGAGCGGTTGGCGATCTAGACCAGTGAAATGTCAAGTTGCTCCAGGGTTTGGTCACCTGGAAGGGTTGGTTGGCTCTTGAAGGTTAGGTAGCATGTGTGAACGATCGGATTGGTTTGGTTTTTTTGGTTCCACTTCCTTAACTATACACGGGGAGTTGAATCACATCATAGTAACCTCTCGTCACAAGTTTACCCTAGTGGACCGGTTAACTTAGGTAAATGTGGGAGGAGGGTGTTACATAGTGGTATCAGAGAATGGTTCAGCCCTTGGGCTGGATGGGCGGTGTGTTGGTCATGCATTCATGTCAGTTGCATGTATGTGTTCTCCATGATTGTGCTCTATGTACTTGTTGTGTATGCATGGTGTTGGCCATGGTTGCAATGGTGTCACCATGTGAAAGTGGATGGTGTGTTATTGGATGTGGTTTTCATGATTGTATGTCGGTTATACACTGGTTATGCATGTCAGATATATTGTTATGCATACATTGATATAGTTGTAGTGGTCATTCATGAGATCATGGTATATGGTCGGTATGGTCATGCATTGATAACTAGATAGTGGTTAAACTGATGTTATATGATGATGTGATTATGATTATACATGTATCGTGTTAATATGCCTGATCTTGCAAATGAGATATCATCCCCTAAACTATAATGAGGTATGTTGATTATGTTATGTTTTGGTTTAAGCTATCATGGTATACTTGTAGGAAAGAGATCAAAGATGACTAGCAAGATGGTAGACTACAACTCACGAGACTCTCCCTATGAGTCAGTTGAGCAGCGTTGTGTTAGGCATTCTTCTAACTTAGTGGACACATTGAGAAACTTGAAGGCCGAAATAAGAAATTACAAGGCAGATAATGACAGGATCATTCAAGCATAGGAAAAACAAGTAGAAGTCGATGCACTAATCCTTTAGAGTTTTTCATAATTGCAGAGACAGGGATTTCTTAGGATCAACCATGGGCAAGAGGAAATAACTAATGGAGCATATGGAAGTAGATCTCATGGTGGGCACAGGTTGGATAGGGATGACATGATCCGAGATGGCAGGCTCTTGGATACTTCAGATAGAAGAGATGATGGACACAAGTTTTATTCTAGTTCTAGTTCTAACAGACACTATGATCGTCATCGTTATCATCCTTACAAGAGGAGTGACAGGGGATATTTTCTAGATGAGTTCAAGAAAGTGAAGCCACCTACCTTTGATGAAGATTTGAAGAAACCAAAGGATGTAGAAACAGGGCTACTTGGGATGAAGAAATTATTTGAGTTGCATGATGACACAGAGAATATGAAGGCCAGAATAACTATCCTCAACCTCAAAGGGAAAGCAAACATCTGGTGAGAAGATGTAAAGTGGGTCAAAGACATTAGAACAAAAGAGTCGAGTTGGCATGAATTTAAGAGAATTTTCAGGAAGAAGTACTTGTTAGAGAGGAATTACGACAACAAATCCAAGGAGTTCTATGAGCTAAAGGTGGGATCAATGATAGATGAGGAGTATAGGACCAAGTTTCAGGAGTTATTGAGGTATGTACCGTATATTAAGGATGAAAAGGCCAAAGTGCAAAGATTTGTCAGTGGATCCATTAGCATTTAGAGATCAGATTGAGTATGATGAGCCTCGGTCGCTTAAGGAAGTTATAGGGGAATTGAAGCATTGTTATGAGCAGTCAAAGCACAAGACAAAATCTATGCAAGATTGGAAAGGGAAAGACAAAGCTAAACATGAATGGCAGTAAAAAAGAACAAGGCCTCAAGATGTAGGTGAGAAAGAAAATGTTGCACCTTACAAGAAGTTTAATGGGTCACAACATGGAGGGAAACAAAATAAAGGTGATGGTGCAAGACTATTACAGTGTTGGACATGTGGTAAGGAGCATCTTAAGAGGGATTGTCCGCTGAATCAGGGTGGTAGGCCTCATATTTACAGTGCACAAGAAGCACAGACAATTGGGGATGTTGGGAAGAGCATTCCATGGATTTATGCAATGCTGGATAACAAGAAGGCAAATCACCAGGCAACTGTTATCGAGATGGACGGTAAGCTTTGTGATCAAATTGTTTCCATTTTGATTGACCCTAGATCTAATTATAGTTACATTGGTCTTGACTTGGTGGATACGTGTGGTTTGAATAAAGAAGTGCATGCAGAATCCTGGTTAGTGCAGTTGCCTATAGGTACAAAGAAAAGAGTGTATCACTAGGTAAAAGTTTGTGCATTCAAGTTGAATGGTATGCCTACCTCAGCACATTTGAATGTATTGTCGTTGGGATCATATAATATGCTTTTGGATATGGACTGGTTGTATCTTCATAGAACCAAAATGGATTGTTATGGCAAGGCCATTGAGTGTTTGGATGACAATGGAGAACAAAGAATCTTGAAGGGTAAGAAGAAGGCAACATCACTTAGAATGGCGACAACTATGCAGGCAAAGCACAGTCGCAAAAAAGGGTGTGTGTTATTTGTAGTCCATATTTCTAGTGATAAAGGTAAGGATGTTGAGGATGTGGAGGTACTAAGCAGGTACTCAATTTTGCAGCAGTCTCACTATGTGTTTCCAAAAAATATTTCATATTTGCTGCCTCACAGGGAAGTGGACTTCTCCATTGAGTTGGTACCATGGGCAACACCAACATCAAAGGCACCATACAGGATGAGCACACCAGAGCTAGTAAAGCTGAAGTCGCAATTGAAGCAAATTCTCGGCAAGGGATACATTAGGCCAAGTGTATCACTGTGGGGTGCACCAATGTTGTTTGTGAAGAAGAAGGATGGTAATATCATGTTATGCATTGATTACAGGTAGTTGAACAAGGTGACCATCAAGAACAAGTATCCATTGTCGAGGATTGATGACATATTTGATTAGTTGAAGGGAGTAGCAGTGTTATTGAAGATTGATCTAAGATCAAGATACCATCAGGTATGCATCAAGGAAGAGGAAATATACAATACTGCTTTCAAGACCAGGTATGGCCATTATGAGTTTGTTGTAGTTCCATTTGTTTTGACTAATGCTCCATCTACTTTTATGTGCTTAATGAGTAGTGTATTGCATCCTTATTTGGATACGATTGTTATTGTGTTCATTGATGACATCTTGATATATTCTAAAAATGAGGAAGAGCATGTCGAGCACTTAGTAACAATGTTAAGATTACTAAGAGAGCATCAGTTGTATCCAAGCTTAGAAAATGCAGTTTCTTTTAGATAGAAGTACATTACTTGGGACATGTTGTTTCCAAGGAAGGCATATAAGTGGATTTATAGAAAACAAGAGCTATCATGGAGTGGGAATCTCCTAGAAATGTGGATGAGGTAAGGTCATTCATGGGGTTAGTAGGTTATGTTCATTAGGAACTTTCCTCACATTGCATATCTTATTACGTCACTGCAGAGGCAAGGTAAGAAAATTGAATGGATAGAAGAATGTGCAACAACTTTTGAATAATTGAAGTAGTTGTTGATGAAATCTCCAATGTTAAAGATTGTAGATCTGAACAAAGAGTTTGTAGTGCGTAGAGATGCCTGCAAGAGGGGACTTGGTATAGTCCTTATGCAGGAAGGACAAGTAGTATGCCATGAGTCATAGAAATTGAATGAGCATGAGCAAAATTATCTAACACATGATCTTGAGTTGGTAGTGATCATCCATGTTTTGAAGATGTGGGGACATTATCTTCTTGGCAAGTGGTTCATCTTGATGAGTGATCACAGTGGATTGAGGTACCTATTTGACCAACCGAATCTGAATGCCAAACAAGCTAGATTCTTGGCCATGATTAGTGAGTTTGACATTGAGATCAAGTACATCAATGGTAAGGAGAACAAAGTTGCAAACACTCTTAGTATGAAAGTATAGGTGAATCACATAACATATATGAGTTCTTATGGGATAGACTTACAAGATTATATCTTACAGGCAGGACAACAAGATGGTAGGTACATTGAGCTTATGCATAGCTTACAAGTGGTCAGGATGTGGAATATCACCTTACATCAAGTGGTTTGGTCAGATTTAGGGACAAGATATATGTGTCGAATGACAGGGAGCTCAAGAAGACTATATTGCAAGAGTTTCATGCAAAATCGTATTCAGATCACCTAGGATACCAAAATACATTGACATTAGTGAAGAATTTTTATCATTGGCTAAACATGAAGAAAGATGTGGCAGAGTTTGTGGCTAGATGTTTCGATTGTTAGCAGGTGAAGGCAGAGTGTAAGCATCCAGGTGGACTACTAAAGTCAATTTTGATTCTGGAGTGGAAGTGGGAGGTCATTTCCATTGATTTCATCACAGGTTTTCCAAGGACATCTAGACAACATGATTCCATCATGGTTGTGGTAGACAGATTGACTAAGGTAGTTCACTTCATTCCAGTAGAATCTATGTATTTAGCTAGTGATGTGGAATAGGTATTCATCAGAGATGTAGTGAGGTTGCATGTGTTCCACAAAAGATTGTGTATGTTATGACACTAGCTCACAAAAAGATAGAAAAGATAGATGAACGCCTTAGAAATAAGCCTCTTCGAGGGGGCAACCTCCTTTACATTACATAAATGGATAATTCTTCAATGATACAAATGAAAAGACCTCCTTTTTATATATAGGAGTCTAAGGGGTCATAATATAATCAGAGCCGACATAACAATAATAATATAAGGGCATAATAATAACAATAGTGGGCTTCTATGGGGCACTATAATAACAATATGGGGACTACATGGGCACACCAATATAATAAGGGGGTTGTACTAATAACAATAAGGGGTTACACTAGTAGTATAGGGACCTAATAGAAAGAGATGCAAGTGGAGCTACTATTGGATTTGTTTTGAGTCAAGAAGGAAAGTCAATTGATTACTTCGGTGAAAAGCTAAATGAAGCAAAGTAATAATATTCTTCTTATGATAAAGAATTTTATCCTATTGTTCAAGCTTCAAAAAAGTGGAAACATTCCCTTATGCCCAAAGGATTTATTTTATTTTTTGATAATCATGCTCTGCAGTTCATAAGTAGCTAACCAAAATTGAATCAAATACATGCAAAAAGGGTAGTCTACAAAACTTTAATTTTGTGATTAAACATACTAGTGGGTCATCAAATAAAGTAGATGATGCTTTGAGTAGAATTAACTTAATTCTACAAAAGCTTCAAATCAATGTCTTGAGATTTGACGAACCTAATGAAATGTGTAGAAATTTTTAATAATATAACACTTATTCACAGAGATTATCCTAATTATACACTATTTGCGGAATGCATGCATAATACATAACCTCCTCTACCATTGATCATCAATTTGAGGAATTAAAAAAACAATCGCATGCGCACATTGAAACATCAATCACACATATCAACACAGTATGTAATGGGGAAAGCATACAGCTGAAAACCCCGAACTATCTGTATATTATGATGATAGAGAACATGTAACAATACATAGTACAATACTTCTCACAACTACTCAGTACTATCTCCACCTGTCACACACAAACTAGCTCAGATCTGAACAAGTCACGGGTTGAAATCTCCTCCACTGTTTTCCTGCCTCTACTGCGCAATCCAAGTTGAGAATAGATCTAATCCAAGTTCGAATTCCCTTTGCCTGTACTGTGCAATCCTCATTGGAAATCTCAATCAATGATTGTGCAAATCTCATGCACAACTATAGTCACAACTGATAGCAGTCTCACCCTTTCACCCACCTCTAACACTTGTCTCCACTGAACTGTCCATGCACTAAGTTAACTGATGTATTTTTTA
>APFE030590254.1:0-52920 GCA_000404065.3 Pinus taeda | reverse complement strand
AGCCCTTTATACCATAAAAATTGATCTTGTTCTAAATATGAAGATGCAATACATACATTTTGTAACAGTGGTACACCATGTAGATCAAAATATTTCTCCATCTATAGTATCCAATTTACTAGATCCGTGCCATCAAACTTCCTTATCTCGATTTTTCTTGATTTTAGGAGCTCGATCTTGAAATGACTGTAACTCTATAATTTCAGATCTCCAAGTTCTGAAATTTCTTCCTGCAGTAGCTCTTTGAGTTCTATTTCTAACCCCACAAGTTTATCAAAATTTGATTATCCAAGAAAGGGTTTATGCCAAATCTCCCACGGTGACCTGATTATATACCTTTTTAGAAGAGTGAACTTGTATGAAGTGCCAAGTGTCACTATTTTGACCTTCAAATCTGAAAATATATACAAGAAAATACAATCCATCCTCGTTCTATACCTTCTTACGAAATTTCAATCTAATGCTCATAGAGACAGTTATGACGATTTTCCCCAGGTCCCCTGTTTGGGATGTAATTCGTGAACCTGTAGAAACCCTAAATTCCTCAGATCATATATCTGAAAATATAGCGAGACAAGATCTGAAATTTTGACCCAAGTTTTAGACCGACTTCTTATCAAATGGGTTTTTTGTTTAGGTTCTGAAACTTTGTAGAGAAAAAGTTATAGCGAAAATTCCACAATGACCTGTTTTAGATGAAATTCTGGAGCTTGTAAAAACTCTAACTTCCTCAGATCATATATCCTAAAATATAGTGAGACAAGATCTGAAATTTGGGCTCGAGGTTCAACATGATTTCGTCTCAAATGGGTTTTGCTTTTAGCTCCTGAAAGATCGCAGAAAAATAGTTATAGAGAAAATTCGACAATGACCTGTTTAGAGCAATGAAACCATAGAATCTAAAGCTCTGATACCAAATGTTATGAAACCAGCTCACAAAAAGATAGAAAAGATAGATGAACGCCTTCGAGGGGACAACCTCCTTTACATTACACAAATGAACAATTCTTCTATGATACAAATGACAAGACCTCCTTTTTATATATAGGAGTCTAAAGAGTCATAATATAATCAGAGCCGACATAACAATAATAATGTAAGTGCACAATAATAACAATAACGGGCTTCTATGGGGCACAATAATAACAATATGGGGACTACATGGGCACAAAAATATAATAAGGGGGTTGTACTAATAACAATAAGGGGTTACACTAGTAGTATAAGGACCTAATAGTGTCAGACAGGGATGCCAAGTTCACTTCTAGATTTTGGAAAGAGCTATTTGCAGGTTTGGGTACAGAGTTGGCCTTCACCACAACTTATCATCCGTAGACAGATGGACAGATAGAGAGGGTCAACAGGATATTGGAGGATATGTTGAGGATGTATGTTATGCATCAACAATAGAAGTGGAAAGACTATCTCATATTGGTTGAGTTTTCTTACAACAATGGGTACCAGGAATCTTTGAGGATGAGTTTGTTTGAAGCATTGTATGGATGGAATTGTAATACTCCCATCAGCTAGAGTGATGCAGTGAATAGGGTGTTGATTGAACCAGACATGTTGGTAGATATGGAACAGGAAATGCAGGTAATCAAGAAGAATATGAAAGCAGGACAAGACAGGCAGAAAAGTTATGCAAATCAGAACAGGATGTTTAAGAAGTTTCAGGTTGGGGAATAGGTGTATTTGTGCATCAAGTGCAAGAAGAGCTCCTTGAGGTTTGGATTGTGTGCCAAGTTGTGTTGAGAAATGGAAACAAGAAATTCCAGTTTAATTTGTCCTTGAATTAAACTACAAATTAAAATCAAATTCTATTCTCATAGCAACTTGTAAATAGTTCATTAAGTTTAATTAACTTAATTAGATTAGGAATTTCGAGTTGGAAGTCTTTCTGTAATCATGAATATGTTCTCCCTAAATTTAGGGGTCCAGTATGAGTTTAAATTAAGTTGTAATTAGATAACTCAGTTTACTAAGTTATGGTCAGTTAAATTAGTTCTAACTGTTTGTGGAACTAATACAGGACAAACAGTCAGTTGGTGCACTAGTGCATCCACAAGTGTTACTCCAGTTAACTGAAGATTCCCTCATGAGAAACTCATGCATGTCAGTTCAGAGAAAGACCGAGTTGAGGCTAGAGTGCAGGGACAGTGTACTATCAGTTGTATGATTTACTGAGTTGTAAATATCATGCATGAGTTTAAATTAAGTTGTAATTAGATAACTCAGTTTACTAAGTTATGGTCATGTTTGGATTATGCAGTTTTGGAAGCATGAATTCCCTTTAAATACAGGCTATTCATCCTGTGAATTGCGCAAGGAAATAGGGGCTTGGCAGGCAGTGGAAATTAGCTAAGTGTTGGCTAATAGTGATCTTGTGAGGTAGAGAGTTGGGAATACTTGTGCGGAATTGTTCTTGTGAGAACAAGGTTTGTATATTCACTCTTATTTATGATTAATGCGATACAGATAGGCAGGGTTTTGAGTTGTGGCTTTCCCCAGGAAAACTTATTGTGTTATGTGCCATTGATTTGTCTTCTTCTTGTTCATATTGTTTTCATTGATCTATTGGCTTCCGTTGGTTGAAAGTAGAAGTAGATTCTTGTCTCTTGTTTTAGTAGATTACACGAGCTTGTGAATCTATAGGAAAATCTACATGCTATCAAAGTTGAATTCAATATACTGTAGGAGATTTGAAGTTTTGAGTTTTAGGTTACAAGTGAAATTTGAATTTTCAATACATACTTTAGATGGCGTTCTACGGTTTGCGGGTCAAGTATGCCTTGGAAGGAAACTCAAATTATATAGCCTGGAGGGATAGAATGGAGGCTGTGTTGGAGGATAATGGCTGGAAGAAATTCATTGATCAAGACATTCCTAAGCCAACAACATCAGATGCACATAATCTGGTTGAATGGAAGAAGTGTATGGTGAAGGTGAGGCAGATAATCCTTGAGGGAGATCGAGACCACATTTTCTCAAATCTCCATGGCAAGGAAACTTCATATGCTATGTGGAAAGCATTGACATACTTGTATCAGAACAATAGTGACCAAAGGAAATTGGCACTGAAGGGAAAACTTCAAAAAATCAAAATGGAGAAAGGCGAGACTATTCCAAAATACTTGACCAAGTTCATTCAATGTCGTGATGAAGTTGGAAGTGTTGGAATCACAGTTTCTAAGGATGATATGGTAAGTCTTGCTCTTTTGGGACTCCCAAAGAGTTGGCATAGTTATGAGGACTCTGTCAATGGTCGGGAGAAGCTGCCTGATTGGGAATGACTGTGGTAGGATTTAATGCAAGAGGAGATCAGGAGGAACATTGGGGATGGCTCTTCATCAAAGACTGATGATGAAGAGAACTATGCCTTAGTGACTACGGCGAAGAAGGGGAAAGGGAAAGCTTCCCATTCCAAATCGGATTCTTGCCATGGAGGTAAGAAGAAATACATGATGAAAGTTAAGTGCTTTCATTGTCATGAGCTGGGCCATTTTGCTACAAATTTTCCACTTAAGAAGTCTAAGAAGAAGTCCTCAGGAGGAGCGGTAGGTGAGGCTTTAACTTCTCAATTTGAGTTGGATTTTTCCCTCATTGCATGCATGGTGTCATCAATGTTGGGAAGTGTATGGTACTTAGACAGTGGAGCTTCATTCCACATGACTAGCGACAAGGAGTTATTCAGTGACTTGGAGGAGAAAGATCTCCAGATGCATATTGAGATGGGTGATGACGAGAGGTATAGTGCTACTGGATTGGGCACAGTTACTTTTCAGGGGGAGCATGGGGCTCCACTCACCTTAAAGAATGTTATGTATGTGCTCGGGCTGAAGAAGAACTTGGTATTCATTTCCATGCTTGAGGAAAGAGGCTATGATGTGATCTTCTCGAAAGGAAAGGCATTCCTTCGACACATAGCCACGGGTCAAGCAAAGAAGATAGGGATTCAGGTGAAGAATCTCTATAAGATGGAGGTAGAGGATTGTGTTGCCCTAAGCACGAAAGCAGAGATGGTGCAGAGTCGAGACGTTGGCGAGTTATGGCATAGGCAATTAGGCCACTTGCATCATGGGGCTTTGAAGATCATGTAGCAGATCTTTACCGATTTGCCCAAAGGTACGCTAGAGTAAGTTGATACATGCAAGGGGTGTACTTTGGGTAAATAAACAAAGCCTTCCTTTCACAATAGAGACAGTCGAGTAGAGGCTATTCTAGAGCGAGTCCATTCAGATATGTGTGGACCATTCTCGACATCATCCATGACCAAACACAGGTATTATGTTATATTTGTTGATGACTTTTCTCGAAAATGTTGTATATTTTTCATGTAGAAAAAGGATCAAACCTTCACAAAGTTTTGTGAGTTTAAAGCATCGGTGGAGAAAGAGTTGTGTAAGAAGGTTAAAGCTCTACGAAGCGATAACAGTGGTGAGTATGTCTCAAATGAGTTTAAGAACTTCTGTGCAGTGGAAGGGATTAAACGATATTTAACGACACCCCATAACCCTCAATAGAATGGGGTGGCTGAGAGGAACAACATAAGCATAGTAGGGGCTGCGAGGGCGATGTTGCATTATCAGGGTCTCCCACTACACTTATGGGTTGAGGCATGCAACACAACGATTTATGTTCAGAACCGTAGCCTGCATCAAATACTTGGGATGAAGGCACCAGAGGAAGCTTAATCCGGTAAGAGGCCATATGTTGGTCGCTTCAGGATTTTTGGGTCATGAGTGTATTTCCATGTGACCAAAGATGCATGGAAGAAGTTTGAGTTGACGACAGAGGTGGGGATATTTGTGGGGCACACTGATACACCTCGCAACTATCATGTGTACTTGCCGACCAACAGGATGACAACGGTTTGTAGGGATGTCAGATTCGATGAGGAGAAGGCCATGTGAGTTTCCCTTGAGAGGGAACTTTAGCTACATGCAGTTGAGGAGATTTTAGCTCCTAAGGTTGAGGAGCCTCATATTAATGTGGAGTAGCCACATGCAAAGGATCTAGGAGTGGAGACACCCACTCAGGTAGAGTCATCTAGAGATGGGAGAAAGTGTACCAGAGAGCCGGATAGATTGATGTCGGATGCTAGAGAGAATGTTAAAGCACCCACATCACAACACAGACAAAGGAGATCACTTGATAGGTACATTGGATAAATGGCTCTTATGAGCGAGTGTGTTGTGACAAAGCCATCTTCCTTTGAGGAAGGAGTGCAGCAGCCGATTTGGGTTGATGCCATGGTGGAGGAGTATGACTCCATAGTTCATAACAATGTTTGGGATGTGGTCCTGAGACAAGAGGATAAGTCTGTGGTGAGCTCCCGTTGTCTTTACAAGGTAAATCAAGCTGCAGATGGTAGTGTGGAGAAGCATACGGCTAGATTTGTGGCCCATGGCTTTTCACAGGTAGAGGGGATTGACTATGATGAGACCTTTGCTCCTGTTGCAAGGTACTCATTGATTAGATCTATTTTGGCACTATTAGCGCATATGGGTTGGAAGATACATCAAATGAATGTGAAGACAACCTTCCTTAATGGCATGATTGAGGAAGAGGTTTAAATAGAGAACCTGAAGGTTTTGAAACCTTTGACCGTGAGTTGCATGTGTGCCGGCTTAAGAGAGTGTTGTATGGGCTGAAGAAAGTAACTTGTGCTTGGTACACCAGGATAGACAACTACTTCACCAGGTTGGGCTTGATGAAGAGTGAAGCGGATCCAAACCTGTACCACATAGTGGTGGAAGGTAAATTGTTCGTCACTATACTTTGTGTTGACGATATCATACTGACAGTTGATTATCAGCTGATCAAATCTTGCAAGGAGGACCTTGCAAGAGAGTTTGAGATGAAGGACTTGGGGTTCATGCATTACTTTCTGGGCATGGAATTATGGTAGGGTGATGGGGAGTTGTTTGTGTCTCAAGGCAAGTATGCCAATGAGATACTCAAGGGGTTCCACATGGAGAGCTGCAAGCCTATGGAGACTCCTCTAGCTGGTAACTGGAGGAAGGAGGATGCTACTTCTGGAGAGGTAGTGGAAGCTACCGTTTATATGCAGCTTGTGGGTTCACTCATGTACTTGGTGAGCACACGATCAGATTTATGCTATGAAGTTAACGAGCTTAGTCAAGCGATGGGTAGGCCTACCAAGTTGTATTGGAAGGCGACAAAGCATGTATTGAGATACCTCAGGGGCACTACTAAGTACGGATTATGGTACAGACAAACAGAGGGAGTGGATCTTCATGGCTTCATCGACGCAGAATGGGTAGGGAGTCCATCCGATCGGAAGAGCACATTAGGAGGGATCTTCAGTATTGGGTCAACTATAGTTTATTGGTACAACATGAAATAGAGATCGATTGTACTCAGTTAGGCAAAGGTAGAGTACATGGATACAAGTCATGCAGCATGTAAAGCCATCTAGATGAGGAAGATCCTGGTTGGTCTGTTTGGTCAGTAGATGGATCTGACAATAATTTACTACGATAATCAGAGTTATATCTAATCAGATTTGTATCAAACTCTTTGAAAATCCTGCTTTTTCATGATAGGTCCAAGCACATTGATGTCCGATATCAGTATCTAGGAAATTGTGTGTTCAGGCGGATCATGTTGTTAGAGTACATTCCCATGGAGGAGCAAGATGCTAACATTTTGACAAACGCATTGTCAAGATGTAAAATCGAGTTTCACAGAGACATGATCGAGGTAGTTGATAATCCCTTTCTTGTTGAGAGGGAGTGTTGAGAAATGGCAACAAGAAATTCTAGTTTAATTTGTCCTTGAATTGAATTGTGAATTAAAATCAAATTATATTCTCATAGATTGGGGTAGTTGATAATCCCTTTCTTGTTGAGAGGGAGTGTTAAGAAATGACAACAAGAAATTCTAGTTTAATTTGTCCTTGAATTAAACTGTGAATTAAAATCAAATTATATTCTCATAACAACTTGTAAATAGTTAATTAAGTTTAATTAACTTAATTAGCTTAGGAATTTAGAGTTGGAAGTCTTTATGTAGTCATGTATATGTTCTCCCTAAATTTTAGGGGTCGAGTATGAGATTAAATTGAGTTGTAATTAGATAACTCAATTTATTGAGTTATGGTCAGTTAAATTAGTTCTAACTATTTGTGGAACTAGTAGAGGACTAATAGTCAGTTGGTACACTAGTGCATCCACAAGTGTTACTCTAGTTAACTAAAGATTCCCTCATCAGAAACTCATGCATGTCAGTTCAGAGAAAGACCTAGTTGAGACTAGAGTGCAGGGACAATGTACTATGAGTTGTATGATTTACTAAGTTGTAAATATCATGCATGCAATCAGAGAAGGACCTATGTTTGTATTGCATAGTTTTGGAAGCATGAATTCCCTTTAAATACAGGTTATTCATCCTAGGAATTGCGCAAGGAAATAGGGGCTTGGCAGGCAGTGGAAATTGGCTAAGTGTTAGCTAATAGTGAGCTTGTGAGGTAGAGAGTTGGGCATACTTTTGTGGAATTTTTCTTGTGAGAACATGATTTGTATCTTCACTCATTTTTCAGATTAATGCAACATAGATAGGCGGGGTTTTGAGTTGTGGCTTTCCCCAAGAAAACTTATTGTCTTATGCGCTATTGATTTGTCTTCTTCTTGTTCATATTGATTTCATCGATTTATTAGCTTTTGTTGGTTGAAAGTAGAAGTAGATTCTTGTCTCTTGTTTTAGTATATTACATGAGCTTGTGAATCTACAAGAAAATCTACAGTTGGCACCTCAGTTTTGTGGACCTTTCAAGATTCTTGAAAGGATTGGACCAGTAGCCTATCAACTTGCACTGCCTCTGACCGTGAAAGTCCATGGTATTTTCCATGTGTCATTTCTTAAGAAGTATGTTAAAGATGTTGATCATTTGATTGACTAGTTTGTATTGTAGATGGAGCCAGATGGAGAATTCCAGTCGGAATCGAGCAATCGAGCAGGTTAAAGTGCAGTGGAAGCACTTTGGGTTGATGAAGCTACATGGGAGATGGTGAATCAGATGTGAACTATATGTATCCTTCTCTATTCACTGGTTGAGAGAGTGTTTTTGGTATATGTTTTGGTTTGATGTTTTTGGTATATGTACATATGTATATGGATGTAAATACCTCCATGAGTTGTGTTATAAAGCTCCAGTAAGTGGCATGGGTGTCATGTTGGCTTGCTTCTTAGCAGGTTGATCATTGTAAATACTACATTGAGCTAAGTTATAAAGCTCCATGGGCAATATGTTTTGCTTTCAACAGTCTTGTGGGTTGTAGGTGTCATTGAACACCAAGGACGATGTTCCCACAAGAGGGAAGGTTCTGTAACAGCCTTGGTCAAAATTCCATGTAACAAAGTTAATAAAGGAAAAATAATAACCAATGTCATGGGATACGTATTCGAAGCTGAATGTTGGGAAAAACATCTTAGTGTGGTTGTTCATTTGGTTTATTATGGCTAAGGAAATTGGAAAAGGCAATGGAAAAGGCTTTGGAAAGGCAAATGGCATTAAATGGCATTTTATTTATGAAAATAATGGAAAATAGGAGAAAAGGAAGGTGAAAGGTCACAGGTTTGATGTGAGGATGAAAATAATGGAAAATAATGGAAAAATAAAGAAAATAGAGGCCTCATTAATAAAAAGGCTTATGAGGATCAATTGGTACCTTTTTTGACAGTTCAGTTTTGGAGCTCTCTCTCTCACTCTTGGACACTTAGATCATTCTTGGAGCATTCTAGCATTAGATCAAGGAAAGCAAAGGAAGGACTAAGAAGGCAAAGGAAAGCAAGGATCAAGTAAGGAAAAGCAACATCTAGCAGCTACATTGGGATTATTTTCAGGTATCGATTTGCAAGTGTGGTTTCCTTGCTAGATTTGGCATGCATGTGTGTATTTGGTTCTCTTGCTGCCATTGACATGGGTTTTTCTTGGTGTGATAGCATTCTTCAGCCTTGCCTTGTCATTTCTAATTAACCATGTTGTGATGGGTGTTACACAGTAAAATGTCACTGCCATCATGTCAGTCTCCCTACTGTGCTATAAACCACATTCACCCGTACTCATGCTCCTCATAAATGGCTAAAAACCCTCTTTGCCTAAGTTAAATGGACCATCGTGTCTGTTTGTAAAATAACCGCGCTGACAGGCGGAGGCCAATGTTGTTGTTGCGCTGCCAGCGCGGAAGCACACATCTTTTCCGCGCTGGTCCCATTTCTACGAACAGCGCTCCCTCCGTTTGTCCTTTTCGCGCTGACCAGACTTCTTCTACGTCGGTTTGCGATGTCAGCGCGGCAGTTCACGGATTTTCCGCGCTGATCCTGTTTGGGCGAATTTGTTCCAACAACCAGCCTTCCAGATCCCTCCAGAACTGGTTGTTAGCATTGTTGAGGTCGCCATCCTTTCTCTGGCATGTCTGTTCGACTGACCATCCACTTATCTTGGAGGAAAGCTCATCCCTTACCTATTCATGGAGACTCCTTCTCTTTATAAGCCTCCTCCATTGCCCATGAGCAGGGGGTTAGATAGTTTGGAACATATAGACTTTGATTGAGGAATTCTTAGTGCATTTTAGTGCTGCTTTCTGTAGGCATTTGGTGTGTTGTGTGAGGATTGCTTTGAGCTTGAGGAAGGTCATGAGCTTGTTGCCTTGTATGTGAGAGAGAGACCTTTTGACTTGGGAGATTTGCTCCAAGGGTGAATGCTTGGAAGATATGCTGGCTGGACCCTCTAGAGAAGGACTCAGCGTCAGGACACCAGTTGTACCTTACTCTATTTTCTGTTAATAAAGATAGATGACTACTCTTATGGTTCCATTTACATTTGTTCAATGATTGATTAATGCAAATTGTATCTTTCCTGATCGATACATAGTTGTTGTTAGTAGATTTTACGCTTTTGTTTGCTCTCTTTTGCTTGTGCAGGTATTCATCCGCGAGGATAGCGGGGAATTGTGATCGGCTGGAGCAAAGGAGCGAGAGGAATATCTCTTCGACGAACAAGCGTTGGAATCCAAGTAGGTTATTCTCACCCACTTGTTAATTACAACTAGGAACCTGCGGTGTAGCATTGTTCGATTGTTGCTAGACCCCTGTTGGGCTAGTAGGGATCGCCTCTATCCGTAGAGGGGATTTACCTATACAACAATGGGTTCTCTTGTATTTGGTTGAGCTGGATTACCAGATGGTTTCAAAACTAACTAAGGTTGTCTGTGAAAGAAAGGACACAAGGCCTAGGAATCCTTGGACTATAGAAGGTGGGATTATAGTAAAGACAAATTTTGTGTGCCTCGGTAGGCCTAGGAATCCTCGACCGGTGAATGGCAAGATATACGATAAAGCCTAGAGGTGTGTGCCCTCGATAAGGCCTAGGAATCCTTACCCAGTGAATGGAGGGTATACGATAAAGCCTGGAGGGTGGAGTCTTGATTAGGCCTAGGAATCCTCGACCGTTGTATGAAGGGATATACGGTAAATCCTAGAGACTGGGAGATAGGCAAATTCCTCACGGTGTAGGTGGAGAAATCTGGTGGCATCCATGCATGTTTGGGGCCTAGTGATCCGGTATGGATTGTGGTAAAGCCTGAGGAAACCTGGTTTGGTTTGGTTTTGAGTCCCACATTCATGTTTGGAGTATGGCACAGGGATGGTTGGCTGAAGGAAAGATTTCGCTCAACCAATCTATGGTCAGTTGGTTCGTGGAAGTCCCATACTTGGCTAGCTTTTGCATAAATTAATAAGAGCTCTTTCTCCTTGGTATTTCATGTGTAAATGTACTGACTCATATGTTGATTTTATGGTTATTATACCATTGTTATTATGTTCGTTATGAGTATGTTTTATGACAGACTTGATGTATGGCTCTCATCATGTTTTGATTAGTAACTGAAAATACAATGAATACATGACCTAATACATGATAATTCAACTATTGTGATATGGAAACAATGCTTCTTTACGAATCTGAGATAAGTATGAGACCCCTATGCTCAAATATGTTGTTATGACCTATAGATTGCATATCTGTGACATGTTTGACGAAATGCATGTCATGGATAGTAGGGGTTCGGTCAAGTCCTTACTCAAGTGTTTGCATTAGTACATTTTTTTTTAATGACATTTATCATTTATGAAAGTTTCATGAAGTTTTGGGTAGTGGCCTGAGCCCTGGCCCTGAAAAAGTGGCACAGAATTAGGGGCCCCTGGCTTTGAAATAGTTGAAAAATCCCACAATCATTGGTATGCCCTTGTTGTGGGAGGGACTAGAAGGCCTCAGTCACATGCATGGCTTGTCATGGGAGCAACTGGGTGTCAAGATCAGTGAAATGTCAAGTTGCCTCAGGGGTTGGTCACCTGGAAGGGTTGGTTGGCTCCTGAAGGTTCTGTAGCATGTGTTAAAGGTCAGATTGGTTTGGTTTCGTGGGTTCCACTTCTTTAACTATACATGGGGAGTTGAATCACATCACAGTAGCCTCTCGTCACATGTTTACCCCAACAGACCGATTAACTTCGGTAAATGTGGGAGGAAGGTGTTACACAAATAATTAACTAAACGTTAATCATATTCACAGAACATCACGAGTCGTAAATCGTTATAACCACAATTAATAATGTTAATTAAATGCAACTATAAGAAATCATAATTAATGATGATTTGTAATTAATTACGATTGATTGAGTTGAATTATAAAATAAAAAATAATTATACTATGACCATATAACCAATATATTACTAGAGGCATTTTCTACCGAGGCGACAATTTCGCCTTAAATATATTTTTTGGCCGATTCTAGCAATTTTTGGATTGCAAAATCTTAAATTGTTAAAATCATGATTTTAACACTAGAAATGGGTTTAGCATCATGAAAAATCCTTGGGGCACAGCAAATTCCAGAACTTTACAATTGCAACCTCGTTTTTTTAATTCCAACCGGATTTAACCAAAAAAATGCTTGTAAAGCCAACATTTTCTAGGTGAAAATGTTGGTTGTTTAGACAATGCGTATCATTATATATAGGTCCTTAAATACAAAAATATTTAAATTATATAAGTTTTTAAAACAATTATGTTAAATACCAAAAACAAAAACCAATCATTCTACGATGGAATGACTATAAACAAAGGGTCTTTTCGTATTTATGTCAATCAGGTCCTAATATAATGGGGTCTTGTCCATGAAGACATGAATATCGTATAGAGGCAAAGAGAGGTTCAAGATCTGAGTAACTACCTTACCATTGCCTCAAACAATAAAATATAAATTTTAATCAACTTCCCATTGCTGGCAACATTCCTCCTTGTGCAAAGAAAATGTAACTTCATAGAGGAGGCAAACCCAGGCAAATTTATTTCAAAAGGAGGAATCTGAGAAGAAAGGGGAACATGTGTGGATGCAAAGATCTCTTTCGGACCAATCAAGTTTTATGTTGAATTATCCATCTTGGAGGGGATATCTTGTGTACCGAAGGAGACATGATTCATGAACCATGTGCTTATTCTGTTGACAAACCACGGTGCCTATGGCAACAGATAAGTCAGTGTGCATTCCTCCAATTAATAAACCACCTGCGTAGTAAATTATGTTGGTATTATGACTAATGTGTTGTCCTTGATGAAAACCTACTTAATGTGTTGTCTTTTGATGGCAACCTACTTGATGAAGATGTCAATAGGTGGTGTCTACATGTGACAGAGTGTTTGGTCAAAGGCATAGCAATTCAGAGAGAGAGGAATAATAAAGATGAAGTATACGCGGGTTCTGTGAAGCAAAGTCGCGTACACATGTGGGTATGAAGCAGGAAAGTCGATTACAGTTTCCACACCATGGTATTCTAAATACCAAGGGTCTTTACCATAGTATTGGCCCATGGTATAGCCCAACAACGGATATTTGATCCCGTCCAAGAATACCACTGGCACTAGTATGGTTTTGACTTGTGGTATTGTTTAAGGGATAACCTATATAAGGAGATGAAGATCAAAGTGTTTTGTGTGCAAGTGATGAATATTTCCTAAATCGTCAGATATGAAGCAAGTGTGCATGTAATGGGATGATTTGCTTGATTTGAAACAACGTTTGCAACCGAGAATTTGATGATGGATTAGATCTAATAGATCTGAAATGACTAGGTTGATAATGGGTTGATTTGATTTGTGATGAAATTTTTTTGATGCATGATTGTTCTGTATGCCGAGATCTGAGCATGTCTGATGTTCTGTTGTGTGGTGAAGGTTTGTGTCAGTAATTGCAAATATGTGCGTGGGTTGGATAACCTGAAAGAGATGTACACACACGAGTTTAATATTGGTAAGTCGAGTATCTATTTAGATCTGTACGTGGGTTTGATTCCTGAAAAGCACGTATACAAGTGGAAATGTTTTGAGGAAAGCACTTATATAACCTAGAGTTTTACTGGAAAGGATGTCAAATCAATCTAACCAGTCTTGCTGTGTTTTTGTTGTCTGTCAATGAAGTCTTACTTGATGATATGGGTTGAACAATGATATTTGAAGTTGAATTGATTGATTGAAGAATGATGCTACTGCTAGTTGTATGTGATTGAAGATTACTGATGGTTCTATGATTATTTCAAAATGATTCAGTAGTTATGTGTGTGATTCAGATTTTATTTCAGAATGACAGTGATTTAGTTTCAGGGTTTAGTGTTTTGAGATATGTACGTAGGTATGCTTCAAGGAAGTCGTGTATATACGTGGGATTGCTTAAGTAAAGTAGCGTATATATTATGATATTTTATTGATAAGGTTTTACAGTTAGTTTAATGAGTTGATGCAATGTTTTGGTTCAATATTGGTATTCTTGTTACAGTGATCTAACAATTTTGATTGGTTGAGAATAAGTTGATTGATTTGGGTTTCAGTTTGTTCATAGAGTGGATTCAATGATTGAGAGATTTATTGCAGTGATTAGTTTACAATTTTGATTTTGGGCTTAAATAATGATAGTGGGTCCAGTCTAAAAATTTGATGAAAAGTGGCCTACAAGTTGAGATGTTTTGTAGCAGGTGGATCCAGTATGAGATTTATGAAACGTGGTCCATGCAGGTGCTGAGGGTTGGAGCCTTTAGTAATGGAGTCAAAGCTTCCTTCTAGTGGTAGCTGGTAAATTAGATCAGGGGGTAGGAGCTCCCTTCCAGTGGGTGCCGGTAAACGAGATCAGGGGGTTGGAGCTCCCTTCCAGTGGGTGTTGGAGAACGAGAGAAGGTTATAGCCTTCTGCAGGTGGGTGCATGTGTGCTGTATGAGTCTGTGTCAGTGCAAGATTGTAAGAAGTTTTTCATTATAATAAAAGATGAAGGCAGAGACGACAACAATGGTGTTTTTTTGCCACATTGGGTTTCCACCTAAAAATATTGGTGTTCATGTGTGTTGATGTGTTGCTTATGTGTGATGGTTTATTTTGTTTTTTCTGCACATGGTTACTGTTTAACTAATGCTTAGTGAGGTATTGATACATTGGCTCAAGTTAAACACATGATGAATTAACTGAAAAACCAGTTTACAACATATATGCTACTTGTCTGCATAACAGTCACCTACATACAACGGTTCCATTCAGTAAAGTCGCGTATAGAAATATGGATATGAAATTGAAAATTTTAGAGTTTTTTAAATACTGATTCACCCCCCCGCTCAGTTTTAATCCCAACAATTGGTATCAAAGCAGACACTTCAGAAGAAGCTTGATCGCTTGAAGGAGATTCGTCAAGATGATGGGAATAAAGAAGATTGCTTGAAGAAGGGATTCAAAAAATTATTACATTGATATATCAGATGCAGTGACAATTACAAATGACAGCAAATATTCAAGTTTGGGAGCACCCCGCTTTCTATTGATTAAGAATGAAGAAGACAGTAACAAAGAATTATTAGGTATGGGATTTTGTTCTAACTGTGATCCATTTCATTGTCTATTCAATAATAATGGTAATGATGACAATGAAATAACTGAAATTGCACTTATGGGTAAAAGTGAAAGTAAGCACTCTAAAGAGAAAATAGATTAAAAAATGATGCCTCTAGAAGTAGAATATCAAGGCAAGTCAGAAACAATGGACAATGCAAATGTGCCTATGTTGAGAAAATATAATTATCAACAATGGAAAGAAAAGATGAAGTATAATCTAATGGATGTTGATGTTTGGTATCTAGTATGCAATGGCTACACCAAGACTCCTCCATCAGACGAGGAAGTGCAAAAGAACAGTAAGGCTTTGAGTGACATCTTTTGTAGCATACTTGATTCAACATTAAGTATGGTTATGCATTATACAACTGCAAAGCAAGTGTGGGATAAGCTACAAGAAATCCATGAAGAAATACCAAAGGAACATCAAGGGAACTTCCAAGTAATCCTTTCCCTAACAATGTATCCAAAATGTCAAATGGGGTTGCTGATTCAAAAGGCTACATGAGATTTTTTTTTTTTTTTTTTTTTTTTTTTTTTTTTTTTTTTTTTTTTTTTTTTTTTTTTTAATCTTAGAACAAAACTTGATCTTGCTTTGAAAAATATTGTTAATATTAAAGATAAGTTGCAAGCATATGTTAACAAGGATCGTGCTGGTATGGTATCTAAACAATATTGTGAAGGTCCTGAATATGAGATCAACTCTCTAAGAGCATATCTTGAAAAATCAGATAAGCGGAATGAAGAACTACTTCAAGCATTTGAAGAACATGAAAATGGGCTGAAATATGAGATTCTAAAATTAAAGGAGCATGTGGAAGAAGGAAGAAGGGTTGAAGAGGGTACGAAGAAGCAATATCCAGAAAAAGAAAAGAAATATCAAATAATGGAGGTTGAGGTAAACATCCCAAAAGGTAAATTAGAAGAAAAAGATAAACATTTGTGATTTCAAGATAGCACTAAGATGTTGGATAATATTATTAGTAGTCAAAGGTATCCCTCCATCAAATTGGTTTTCATGAAACTGTTGAAGGAGAATCTAGTTCACAAGTTGAGGCAAGGAATTTAAAGAGTAACAATGCAAAACCCGAAATGCTCAACAAAGAGATAAGAAGTCAACCTGATCAACAACTAAGGAAAGTGAGCCTTCAAAGAAAATAATTTACTCATAATTATAGAAATGTTAATCGATTCTCAACTCTCATCAATAATGTTGAATGTTCTATATGCCATAATTATGTACATGTTGCAGCCAATTGCAGAAGTAGACTATTTCAAGCTAATAATCGTCTCACAAAGAGATCATCAACTTCCAGGTACTTTAAGGGATATTGTTTTGCTTGCAATATATTTGGTCACAAAGCCATTGATTGCAATAGAAGGAATATGAAACAAAAATATTATGATTCCTCTACTCATAGAAGATGTTATGCTTGTAACAAGTTTGGGCACGTAGCAAAAGAATGTAGGAAAAATTAGATGGATCGTCGTAGACAATATGGTAAGCAACCAGATAAGAATATTGATGTCAGAAGACCTGAAAAAGATGGATCCACCAACATTTCTCATAATAAGCAAAAATAAGAGGAACATATAAGGTATGATCTTGGTTTCTGCTCATTTAATGAAGAAGATCAATTGTACATATATAGCAGATGCTCTCATCACATGACTAGAGATAAGAGTAAGATGGAATCTCTCAAGAAAAACCAATATGGTAAAGTTATTCTTGGAAGTAATGCTCCAGCAAAAGTTTTGGGAAAGGGTGGAGCTATAATTAATAAACATAGAAGATCAGCTGATACTTTATTAGTTGAAGGGCTAAAGCAAAATACTTTAAGTGTAGGTCATATGGCGGACAAAGGAAATATAATTGTGTTTCCATCAACCAAGTGAAAGGTGATGGATGAATAATTTGGAAAAGTCATAGCAAGAGGAAATAGAAACCCAGACAAATTATATGTGCTTGAAGAATGAAACTCTTGCATATATAAAGAGGATTTAGGCTCAGAGTAAAAGAAGATGGTGCCCATTGTAGTCCATTATTGTTAAATGAATACTTCTAACAATGACCGTAGAAGTGATGTGAGCTACATGACCTCATGAGTGGAGAAGATGATTATCAGGTCCTCAAAATCAATGATGTATAATCTCAGGTGGAGTAATACATGTTTTGTCTTGATGATGATTCCCATGGTTGTTTTGATTGCTAATATTACTGACAATTCATCTCATGTAGTAACAGTGAACATGTACATATAATACAGGCTTAGGAGGAGCCGAAGTTGTGAAACTTCAGTATTTTACTTTCAATACGCAGATCCTATGAAGACAAGTCATGTGTATAGGCGAATTCTGATCTGAACAGTCATATATGTTTGGCTATGATGAAGAAATAGTGAGAAAGACTTAGGAAAAAGCTATGATATGCTTCAATCAATTATTATTTGGCTTTCTTGTTCTGATGATTGATGGTTACAATTTGTTGATGTTATTTAGAAGTGGTTTAGGCTTTTATAAGTTGTTGATGCCTTGAGGGATAACCGATTGATGAAGATACCTTGATGTCCTTACTAATATATGAGATATATGATCATATATGACAGTGAACAGTTGGCACAGGTTCAGCGGGAGTATTTGCTATGGTTCTAATAATGCATTGTTGGCATTATGATTTCTTGAAAATTTCTTGTTACATAATGATGCTTATATTAAGGATGTTGCTGAAGATTCCCATGTTTTTTGAAGTTGTTGAATGATACATCATGCTATGCTGCGGTCATGGGTTTCCTATGATGAAATCATGGATCATACTTATATATTGCTTGAGCCACATATTTGTTATGAGGCTGCTGATCAGATTTATGACGTTGGAAGATTATTTTGATGATGCATATTGTACATATGTTATGTTGCTTACATGAGTTCAAGGAGATGAACAAAGCTTGAGTTTACAACCTCATTATTTAATGATGATAAGTGTCGCTCATTACTTTTATGATGTTGTCACTAGGTCTTCAAATATGCATAAGTTGCATATGGTGCAGTTATGGATGATGATTCCCATACGGCTTGGCTCTGACATGTACATGATATGTTACACATGGTATATTGTTTGAGGATTGCTTCTCTTGATGGTATCATATCTGTCATTTGATGTAAACATCATGTAAAGACCTCTGATGTAATCATTGTAAAATTCAGTCATTTATGGACTATTGTGGTACAGTCTTTTTGGGCATATGATGTAATTTGTAACCCCGCTGTGATTAGGTGGTTGATGTAAGTTTGAGTCCTTTGTTGGTACCAATTTATGACTGATTATTTTATGTAAAAAACCCTCTTTTATTTGTCATTTCCCTTTATTTAGCCCTTAAATTTCCTCCATATTCCTTAGAAACTGATTGATATAATGTTATTTCCATTATTTTTATCTTGGAATTAATCTTAGGAATTTTTTGTGTTGAAAATGAATTTTTTTAGAAAATTACAAGTTATTGTAACTTCCTGTAATGCCTCCATGGTTTGACATGTTGCAAGATAGATTGGCAAATTCGAGGACCTAGGGTTTGATCCTAAATGTACAAGGATGGTGTAATACCTATCCATTTTCGGATTTGAAGATTCTAGGTGGTCGGTGAATGCTGGTCAAACCCAACCATTTTAGCAGAAATTCCAGATTTTGTGAACAAACTTTGCTATTTTTGGGATTTTGCTCAAATTGAGGATTTGAACTAATTCGACCTCCTTTGATGTAATTGCTGGGATTTCATTAGGATTATGATGAGTACGAATAACTTCCTCTTGTTGTGAAGATTTAGGATAAATAACTCAAAAGGAAAATTATGTAGTTTGCTAGTTGTTGATACATGAAAAACTTGGGAACGCAGTTTATGTATTTTTGATTTCCATACTCGACTATAGAGATACAGTGTTGGAGTCCATATTATGTTTCAGATCTAGTAGTTGTCTTCATTTGAATTAGTCTAAGGTGTGCTTGCAAAGTGTGGAGGGCCCCCACTACAGAGGTGGTACACTTTTCCTTGAATTCTCTTTTACAATTGCATAGATAGATCTGATACTTAGAATTGTCATTGTTGGTACCATTCCATTACCCTCTTTTTCTTCTAAAAAAACATCATCAATTGCCTATCTTTTCCCTCCATAGACCTCTTTACATCCATTGAAATTGATTAGTTAATAGCGTTATAGTTGTTAGTTTGCATTAAAGTTAATTTATGAGTTTTTATGTTAGAAATTAGGAATTTTTAACAAAAAGGTCTCAGGAAGATATCACATCCTGTAAATAGTTTATCATCTGACACATGGCATGACAGGTAAGCCAAAGCAGTGGATAAGGACGAGCTCCTGAATGTACAAGCATGAAGAAAAATCGATTTTATAGCAAATCAAAAGCTCCTACTTATGCGGTCAACGCTGGGTCAAACCCCAACCTTTTTGGTTATAAAGGCAGTAAATGCCATGGTTTCTAAACCGGCTTCATTTTGTCATTTTGGAAATCGTTTTGTCTTTTTGGGAACGGGTTCATCTTAGAATGACCGAAAATCATTCCACTGTAAAAGCAGGAACAACTGCTTCAATGAACGTGCATTCGACTCAAGATAGGAGGGGGATACAAACTCTGTATCGTTTTGTTTTACAAACAATGTTATGTTACCTCTGTGTATTGTTTTTAAAGGACCAAATTCATATATGTGATTGCAACTCTTAGTGTTTGAATACAATTACGATTTCACTCCAACATTGTTCACGCGTTAACGTTGTCGATTGATTGAGCTCATTCCAGTGTACCATTGAAACGTGGACGGGCCCTGCGTGGATTGGTATACTGTGCCTTTCATTTTCATTGTTTTTAAATTTACATAGAACGCATTTCATTGCTTTTGAATGCATGTCACTTAATATCATTTTCACAGCTCTTGAATTTACATAAAACGCATATTGTTAATGTTATATCCATGCAAATGATTTTGTCAATTCGATTACGATTTCTCACAAATGGAATCCATGGTGCTTGCTTAAAGATATCATCATTAGATCATTGAATCAGGTCTTGTAAGGGACTTGGTCCAGCGTTATGTTTTAAGGCATTTCCATGAACTCTATTTGTGCATGTATTTAAAAGTTCAGTGTGTTTTTGATTTCTTTATGAGTGCTCAAGTGGTAACTAGACAGAGTTTTGTGCACAACATCCTTGTAAGGGGATTCAAATCTCAGTCTAGCCATACTCTGTATTTTTGAGACAGTTAGATAATATAGGTAATCTGAGTGTTAAAGTGAGAGGAAACATACCTCAACCTTCTGTAAAGAAGTACTATCGCCTATCACCACAAGCACTTAGTTAGGAATCCTTTATGCCTATAGATTTTAGGCACACGCCTCGAAGTTTACTTACCCAGGTCGATAATAAATCTAGTCTAATCTAGCACCCTAGATTGGCCACTACATGTTGGCGCCGTTGCCGGGGAGGCGTAGTTAGAGGATTTAAAAAAAAAAAACATCAATCAAAATAAAATAAAATAAAAATTTTAAATCAACAAAAACAAACCAAAAACACAACATAGATTTGACTGTCACTGTAGAAATCATGTTTGCTTATGCCTAGATCTAGAGATAGTAGAGGCAGATTCACAAAACCCCCCCATCCAAAAACTAACTTATCATCAGAAGCAGACTCTGTGGGAAAGACTGAACATACAACACCAGCTGAGGAAACCATTATACAAAGATTAGATGATAAACACAAGTCGATCCAAAGACTTACACTTATTGAGAGACAAATCTTATTGGCACACGAATCTCAAAAGAAGCATTTCCCTGAATCTTCCAAAAAGAGAGAAAGTAGAAACATAACTCAACAATCTCTAGAACAACCCTTTGGAACAAGTGACATTGAAAAAACAATCAATTCACCAGAAGAATTTACAAAAATGGCTGAGGAAGGAGGAGGATCAGCAAGAAGACCCACTTCTGACCAACAACACGATCAAGGAGAGGAGGAAGAATCAACTTTTAAATTTCCCATCCATGAACCTGAAGACAACAATGATGAGGAAATCAAAATGAAAAACATTCCTCCTTCTGTGTTACCAAACTTTTATGGCATGGCTTCAAAGGATCCAGATTCATTCTTGTTTGAGTTTGACATTGTATGTCAAACATATGGTTACACAGATGATGCCCATAGGCTTAGACTATTTCCAACAACATTAAAGGCATCAACACTAAAATGGTTTATGGGACTTGGTGAGCATGCAATCACTGATTGGGATGGCATGCGAAGAATATTTCTAAGGAAATATGAACCTTATTGTAGATCAAAGGATTCTAAAGATGATATCTTTAGGATGAATCAACAAGAGGATGAAAGCCTAGAGGAGTATTTGGAACGATTTGCTTACAATTTACAAAAATCAAAACATCGATCCATGACTCTTGATCTCATTAGAACCAAATTCTTGAAGGGCATTCAAGAGGAATACTTAGATGATCTTAATTTGATGGGCAAAGGTGATATCTGCACCTTACCTTTCGAAGAAATTGTTGATCTATGTGAAAAGTATTCCAGGAGCAAAGCAAAAATTGGGAAAAGAACCGTATCATCCAAAGCCACAAAATCTGCTTCAGCTAGTGTTACACGAGCTGAAATAGGAAACTTACTAGAGGAATTCAAAACAGATTTGTTGAGTACATTAGGGACCCAAATTGACACTCTTAAAGCCAAGAAAAGACAAGAAGAGGAAGATCAAATGATGGCTATCTTTTGTCCAAAATGCTGAAAGAAGCATGCGTTGAAAGATTGTCCATTAGAGAATATTCAAGTTTGTGCCTTTTGTACTGAAAATCATGATATATTTCATTGTTCTAAAGTTAAGGTTTTGCAGAATTGTAATGTGGTAGCCAATACAGATATGGAGAATGTCTATTTTATGGGCGCAAAAAGACCATGGCAGCCAAGACCTTCACCTCAAGGTATGTTCCCAAATCAGAATTTACAATTTCCTGCACATGATCAGATGTATGCTCAAAATTCATGGAATGTACCCATGCCATGGCAACACCAGAGTTACCCACAACAACAATGGAGAAATTAGTCAGTTACGACTAACTCTCATGGAAATGGTCATACGTTTGAATGACTTACTTAACGCAGTTGAATCCCAAAATGATATCTAATATAATGCACTGCGTAATCCCCCATACTTAAAGACCATCATACCCTCAACCATCATACCCTCAACCATACCAACCATATTCACAGCCATATCAACAATACCATCAGCCATATTCGCCATATCCTCAATCATATCAACAATACCCTCCACAGCAAGTTGTTTACCCGCATCAATCTCAACCCACTCAACAAGCATTGCCTGCTCCTCCACCAATAAATCAACCACAATTACAACTTCCATCTAACCCCCAACCTCCTAGACCTACTCAAATACCTGCTCAACCTGTACCAAATCCAAATAATAGAGCAGAGAGACCAGCTTATAATGTAGATGAGGGACCCTCATATCCCACATTACCCTTGCAAAATATCAATTTGATGTCTGGGAAGGTACTTCACAAAGAATCCCCATCAATTGAAAAACAAAGAGAAAATGAAGAGAATGAAAATGAAACCCCCATTCAAAGGAAACCAAATGATGACATCAAACACAAACAGATGCAACCATTGCAACCACCACCTTTTCCAGACCGATTGGTCCAAACAAAACTTCCCATGTCTATACCATAGTTTGATGTTTTAGATGAGCTAAAGAATGTCTACATAAAAATTCCGCTACTGCAAGCCATAAAAGACATTCACATATATACTAAAGCCATCAAAGAACTGTGCCTTAAGAAGCCTACTAGGAAAAGATTTGATCCACAAACTATTCATGTTATTGGACATTTAGCTGTCCTTATGACAAATATAATTTCAATGGAAAAGTATGTTGATCCTAGTATTCCCAGAGTCACTACAATCATTAACAACATACATATTCCAAACACTTTAATTGATCTTGGGGCCGCCATAAATGTGATGACTCTTGAAACCATGAAAACCCTCCAGCTCACAAACTTGCAGCACACAACAATTGTTCTAGAACTTGCTGATAGGTCTAAAGTGATTCCTGAAGGGATTTTGGAGGAGATAATTGTTTCACTGGACTCTTGGGAGTATCTAGTGGACTTTTTAGTTCTTCAACCAAAATCCAATTTAGCAGGACACCCTATCATCCTTGGTAGACCATGGTTAGGAACTGCTGATGCATTCATAGGATGTCGATCGGGTAATATGATCATCTCACGAGGAACTGAAAGAAAACAACTCACTCTTTACCCATCAACACAATCACCAGCAGTAGCACACAATTTATGGCTTGATGATATATACAATGATAAGGTAGAAGTTCAATCTGTTTTCAGCATCAACCAAATCTATGATTTTCAAGAACATGATAATGATGACTTGGTAGAATTGTTTCTCTCTCAACCAGATGTGTCCGAGGAATTGAGGAATGATCAATTCCATGCTGCCAATGAACTTCTAGCACAAAATTTTCAGGAGACATGCACCATTCCTTCTTTGCAAACAACATTTCACAACATTTTCCCTATCCAATCCATCACCAACATACAAAGCAAGACCATAGAGATTAGTCCAGGAAAAACATTGAATATTGGCAATCACCTAGACTCATCTCAGGAAGAGAAATGGACTCAACTATTAAGAAAATACCAGAAGGAATTTGCCTGGGACTATACCAATATGCACGAAATTCACCCTGAAACATGCACTCATCATATTTATACATATAGCAATGTTAAACCGGTGAGGCAACCACAGAGACGAACGAACCCCATGCTTCAGGATATTGTTAGAGAAGAATTACAAAAACTGTTAAAAGTCAATTTTATCTATCCCATCTCTGACAGTCAGTGGGTATCCCCATTGGTTGTAGTCCCCAAGAAAAATGGTAACTAGAGGATTTGTGTTGACTACCGACAATTGAACAAAGCCACCCTCAAAGACTATTTTCCACTCCCATTTATTGACCAAGTGTTAGACACACTAGCTGGGAAATCATCATTTTCTTTTCTTGATGGTTTCAGTGGCTACAACCAAATCAGGATAGCCTTAGAGGACCAGGACAAAACCACTTTTACTTGTCCTTGGGGCACCTATGCTTATAATGTTTTTCCATTTGGACTTTGCAATGCTCCAGCTACATTTCAGAGAGCTGTATTAGCCATTTTTGCTGATTTAGTTCATGATTGTGTTGAAGTTTATATGGATGATTTTTCAGTGTATGGTGATTCATTTGAGCATGCATTAACAAATCTTGAAAAAGTTTTGAAGAGATGTATTGAAGCTAATCTGTCCCTAAGCAACGAAAAATGTTTTATCATGTTAAATGAAGGGATAGTATTAGGACACTATATTTCTTCTCACGACATTAAAGTTGATCCATAAAAAATTCAGATCATTGTCAATTTTCCAATTCTGAAGACTCAAAAGGAGGTAAGAAGTTTTCTTGGGTATGCAAGCTATTACAGAAGATTTATTGAGCATTTTAGTCGAATAGCTTTACCTTTGTTTAAGCTTCTAGCCAAAGATGCACCTTTCAACTGGGATGATAATTGTCAGCAAGCATTCGAAACACTCAAAGCAAAGCTATCAACCACACCAGTCTTAAAAGGACCTAACTGGGACCTACCATTTCACATCTTTACAGATGCATCTGATACTGCAGTAGGTGCCTCATTAGGCCAAAAAGAGCAGTCTTGTCATTATGCTATTTATTTCATTAGCAAAAATCTAACACTTGCAAAATTAAACTACATAGTCACAGAAAAAGAAATGCTTGCAGTCATACATGCTGAATAAATTCCAACATTATATAACTGGTTATGAGGTTTTTTTACATACTGACCATTCTGCCATGAAGCACTTAATGAATAAACCATTAACTAGTGGCAGAGTTACCAGATGGTTGTTATTGTTACAGGAATTTAACATCACAGTGTTAGATAGACCAGGTAAGGAGAATCAGGTGGCAAATTTTCTTTCTAGATTGCAAAATCAAGGTGAGGTTGTTCCGGTTGAAGATTCTTTTCCAAATGAAAATTCATTTGCAATTTCAATAGTGAATCCTTGGTATGCTGACTTGGCCAATTATTTGTCCACAGGAAGAACACCCCCATATTTTACTCCAAAGGAAAAGAAGAGGCTAATCAAACAAAGTGCTCGATACTCATGGGCTAATGACAATTTATTTTACACTGGTTATGATATGATTATTAGACAATGTGTAAGAAATGATGAAATAATTGATATTTTAAAATCTTGCCATGATGAACCGTGTGGTGGGAATTTTGCAGCTAAACGAACAACATTCAAGATTCTTAGTCTTGGATACAACTAGCCATCTATTTTTAAGGATTCCAAGAAGTACGTGAAGAGTTGTGATAGCTGTCAACGAATGGGTAGGCCAACAACTACAGATGAGATGCCACTTCAGCCTCAAGTACACCTAGAGCCATTTGAAAAATGGGCTCTAGATTTCATAGGACCCATCAATCCAACTTCCAATGGTAAGAAGTACATCTTAGTATGTACTGATTACGTGACAAAATGGGCTAAAGCCAAAGCACTAGTTCGGGCAACTGAACAAACAATGGTAAACTTCCTTTTTGAAGAAATTTTTGTAAGGTATGGAGTACCAAGGGAGATAGTAACAGATCAAGGTACTCAGTTTACTTCAAAGTTAGTTAAGGACATCACAGAAAAATATCAAATCAAGCGCAGAAGAATTACACCTTACCATCCACGGGCCAATGGCCAGGTGGAATCCACAAATAAAACATTGGAAGGAATTATCATTAAGACCGTAGCAATGAACAGAAAGAATTGGGAGGAGAAGCTCAAAGATGCACTCTCGGCTTATAGAATCACGTGGAAGAATACTATAGGATTTACACCATATCAGTTGGTGTATGGCAAAGAGGTAATGCTTCCTATTGAGTTTCAAATACATACTTTTAAGATGGCTGCAGATTTGGGAATTGATCTTAATGAAGCACATCAAGAAAGAATTCAGCAGTTGAACCAGCTGGATGAAATGAGGTAGCAAGTAGATGAGACAACACTCCTCATGCAGAAACAAAGGAAGCAGTGGCATGATGCACATATCAAAAAGAAACAATTCAAAGAAGGAGACCGGGCTTTACTCTTTGACTCTAAATTCAGAGATCATAAAGCAAAATTTACCACACATTGGATGGGCCCATATGAAATAGTTCACATTTATAAGAATGGATCAGTCCAGCTTATTACCATTGGTGGAGAAGGTCCCTCCTTTCTTTTCAATGGCCATAGGTTGAAACTCTATCATAAGCCCATCACCAAGGAGGATTTTCGTCAAACTGTATCTCAGCAAAGGGAGGTTGAGATATTGCAGCGTTCAGCTGTAGTATCTCTACCTTAGTTCATTTCATTTCAATTTAGAAATTAAAAATAATAATAATAATAATAATAAATAATAATAATAATGGTTTAGATGTGAAAACCAGACTCTGGCACACTTCTAACCCAGAATTCTTACTTGAAATACCAATTCTTTGGTGGTAGAATTCCTTGTTCTTTTTGTTTCCTGTTGCTTCATCGATTCAATAATGACTTTGAGGACAAGTCAAAGCTTTAGTGGGGGAGAAGCATCAACATTTTTGTTTTTCTTATCTTATCTCCTCATTGTAAATTCTCAAAGAGTTTGTTTCAACACTTCAGTATTTCAATAAAGAAGTTGTTTTTGTCTTTGTTCTAATCAGAGGGACCTGTTTAAGTACTATGCAGTGGGATCTATTCAGAAGACCATGTTACCAGCACCAACATTAGAGGGACCTGTTCAACAAACATAAAAGGGACCTGTTAGAGACTACTATCTCAATCTACTTCAGCAAAGCTTCAACAAAGTTTCAACAGAGATTCAAAGGTTGCTTGTCACCGAGGCTTCATCAAACACCAAAGATCAAGGAAGCTGCACACATATAGTTCTTTTCCAGATTTCAAAGAAGCTGCACAAACATTCTCCAGATCTCAGAGGGACCTGTTATGGACAGAAAAAATTAGTCATATCTGAACAAGAAAGATCAATCCTACCTATGCATGCCAAATCAACTCTTGATCAACCAATAAAAGTGTAAAGTATTGTTATAATTTTTATTTTTAGCATTTGAATTCTTGGATTAATTTAGTGTTAAATGTGATGACTATAACTGCTTATGATCAATTTCAAAAACACCCACATATCCATCACTCTTGTCATATTCCTAATTCCTATCACTTCCCAACACTCTAGCCTATCCCCATACTCCTACGATTTTTAAATCCTCTATTATACCACCCTCCCAGCCTTGTATTAACTCCTTATCGGCCATCAAACCTTACTATCCGTCCAACATCTCCCTATTCAACCAAGTACCAATGAGAAAGGGACAGGTGGTGAACTATTGGAAAGCCAAATGTTACATGGTTTCATTCATTGTTTTTGAATCGGCCAAGTTATAACATGATCGCTCGACCAAGTCGACTCATGCAAACAACTATCCGTTATTACACTCCAGTACTTCATACATGCTTACGGTGTTCTCATGATGGCACTCATACAACCCAGTACAACTACTCCCCTGTCATTGAAATATGAATACGATCTGTTATTATTATAGTGAATTGGGTCAAGTCAGTTGTTAAAATTCCATTTCATTCTCAGTTGTAAAAAGGGCGTTCCATATTAGCAATTCAAGTACTGTGATTTCAAAAACAAAGGTTGAGAACAACAAGTGCTACAAAAGGAAAGCACAGTAATCGGGCTCACAAGTTTCCACCTCCGCTATAATTCAAGGACAGTGATCCAGTCACTGCTTAAGCCATTGAAGGAGCTGATCTCGAAGAACAGAGGGCACCACCAGGTCAGTTGTGTGGAGCGAAAAGCAAAGGTAACAAACCAAAATACCCTTGTTAAATTAGTAAACATAAATGAAGAGGGTTAGAGTAGGCATTTCTCTGTCAAAATGACAAATAGAGTAGAGCCAAACACATTTGATAGTTCTCAGTACCACGATGACTGTATTGCAATTTTAAGAGAAAAACAATGGCTACCCTTCTTGGAGAAGTTTAATGGGAGAAATGAGGAAGTAACTAAACAGTTTGCCTTTACATTTAATGGGGAGAAAGCATTGATAAGCAATTTCTCATTTAGGATCTCAGAAGACACCATAGAACAATCCTTAGGGATCAGTCCAAAAGGAGAAAAGTACTTCAAAACAAAACAATTCAAGGAAAAATCATGGACCCAATTCATGTCCAGGTTGAGGGTTTCATCTGTTAACTGGAATAAGGGTGTCCCAAGGAGCTGGCTGATGCATCCATGGGACGAAATGGTGTATATCATTCAAAAATTTGTTACGTGTGAGGGTCGATACAACATAGTCTATTTATACCACATCAAACTCCTGTTACATTTAAAGGGGCAGTGCACCATTAGTTTACCATATTTCCTCTTGCAAAGCTTGACCAAGATGTCAAAAAATATCCAAAAGAAAAAAGGTAATGAGGACAAAATCTTGTATCATTTCGGGTTAATTAAAATTCTCATTGAATTTGAAGTGTAGAAAAGGGGAAAGACATGGAAGGAATTTTTGGTTGCCAATCAAATCAAAGATGGAGAGGATGAGAAAGAACAACAAGAGCACTCAGGATTTATGCTTGACAATGATGAAGATATCCCTGTGTGCAAATCAAGCAATGTCCCTCCACCCAGTAGTAGTGTGAGGACAAGAAAGATGAGACAAGAGGCTGCCCAGAAAATGGAGCAAGATAAAATTTTCACTACATATACAAGAAGATCCAGGAGAGCACAAAAGACCCAGCCACAAGAAGATCAACCCGAATCAAATGCACATGCACCAATGGACATCAAGAGCAGTGCCCACTCACAGCCTGGACCAGAAGCCAAAATGGAGATTGAGAGCAACAATAGTCAAGGAAAAGAGCCACCACCTGCAATTAAGAAACAAAGGAGGCTAGAAAAGCAAATTGAAAAGTTAAAATAAGAATTGATGGAGGCCAACATGTTGGAAAAAGTCATTAAGAGGGAGAATGAGAAGTTGAAAACTCATAGTAAGAAAACCCAGCAGAAGAACGAGAAGCTTATGGAGCGGATCAAAGAGCTCAAGGCTGAACAAATTGATATTTGCAAGTGGGCAACCAAATGGTATACCCAAAAGAAAGCCCTCAAGGAGAAATACAAGAGTTTGAAACATGAGCTCCACATTCAGAAAGATTCCCAAGCTAAGAAGAACATAGATGCATTGTTAAAAGCAGCAGAGGTACAGGCAGGAACAGAGTATAGAGGCAGCACATCATGATTAGCATGAGGACATGCTAAGTCATTAAGCTTGGGGGAGATGTTGGTACCATTCCATTACCATCTTTTTCTTCTAGAAACATCATCATTTGTCTATCTTTTTCCTCCATAGACCCCTTATATCCATCAAAATTGATTAGTTAATAGCATTATAGTTGTTATTTTGCATTAAAGTTAATTTATGAATTTTTATGTTAGAAATTAGGAATTTTCAACAAAAAGATTACAGGAAGTCATAACATCCTGTAAATGGTTTATCATCAGACACGTGGCATGACAGGCAAGCCAAAGCAATGGATAGGAATGGGACCTGGAATGTACATGCATGGAGAAAAATCAATTCTACAACAAATCAAAAGCCCCTGGTTATGCGGTCAATGCTGGTCAAACCCCAGCCTTTTGGTTACAAAGGCAGTAAAAGCCATGGTTTCCCAAACCGGTTTCGTTTTGTTTTTTTTGGAAATCAGTTTAGATTAGAAATGACCAAAAATCACTCCATTGTAAAAGCAGAAGCATCTACTTAATGAATGTACATTCGATTTAGATAGGGAGGCAGATAAAGACTGCGTATTATTTTGTTTTCAGGAACAGTTACGATTATTATCTCTATGTATCGTTTGAGAACAGAACTCTTGCAAGTGATTGCAATCTTCAGCACTTGAATATAGTTAAGTTTTTACTCTAGTAGTGTCTATGCGTTAATACTCTCGTTGCTTGAGTTTACTTCAGTGCACCATTGAAACATGGTCGGGCCCTGCGTGGATTGGTATACTGTTAATTTCGTTTCCTTAGTAGTTTTTGAATTTGAATAGAACACATAGTGTTTAGTGTTATTTCCACGTTTATGACTTTGTTGATTTGACTAGAAATTCTCACAAATGGTATTTATGGTGATAGCTTGAAGATTTTATCATTAGATCATTGAACCATATCTTGTAAGAGATTTGATCCATCGTTATATTTTAAATCATCCCCATAGACTCTGTTTTTATGCATTTAAAGTTCAGTGTGCTTTTGATTTTTCATGAATGCTTCCATGTTAACTAGACAGAGCTTTTGTGCATAGCATCCTTGTAAGGGGATTAAAATCTCAGTCTAGTAATACGCTATATCCTTAGGATAGTTAGATAACTTAGGTGATCTGAGTGTTAAGGTGAGAGGAAACATATCTTAACCTTCTGTAAAGAAGTACTGTAGCCTATCACAATAAACACTTAGTTAGGAATCCTTTATGTCTATAGAATTTAGACACATGCCTCGAAGTTTACTTACCCTGGTTGATAATAAATCTAATCTAATCTAGCACCCTAGATTGGCCACTATACATGCATCAATATTCAACACATATACACATAGATTTATCTATGGGAAAGAAACTTCTCAAAACTCCTTACTATTTATATTTCATTAATGAAAGAATCTGAATGAATACAATATTCTCTGCTCAAACTTGAGCTCAACTTGAACCTGTATCTTCTATCCTCTTCTTGACTAACTGACTTTCGCCAATTCTGAACCAAAATTTTCAACCTCCAATATCTTATTTCTTTGCATTTTTCCCTTGGGAAATTTTCCCTATTTTTTAGGAATGTATCACCAAGGAATTGCACAATTACCATAGGTCAATTCTTTGACTACATGCACCACTTGCACAGCTTGAACTATCTTACAACTGATAGCACACTTCCCTTAAATTCCAATCTCAACTAGGTAACTCGAATTCTCTGCATGCAACAATTATTTTGGGTTGATTGATCAGTTAACTAGATGATCACAACTTAGCTCGACTAGTTCTTCTAGTTAAACTGATAATACTCACATTAACTAAAATAGATTGCTACAAATTAGAAATCAATCATGTAGAACTGAGCTCAAGTGTCTCCAACTCGACTTTACTAAGTTAGCTAAGTGATAAGAACCATGTCACCTCATTTGGCTACCTCGAAGTATTCTGCTGAAATTGAAATTCGAATTTTAATCTAATTTGACCAAGGAAAAGTCAAAACTAGATTTTCTTGCTACATTTTCAACACAATAATTCATTAGTGCATCTAAGTGAACCAAGATTATTAATAAAGTGCACAAATGAGACTTCATAATGGGATTCCCTTTAAAATTTGGGGCTTTGAGCATGTAATAGTGTTACCTCCCTAGGTAGGAGTAGCTAATAAACAAACCTATTAGGTGTTCCCAACTCCTAAGGGTAAGGAAGGTTCAAGGTACATCCTTCAAGTGATAGGGGTCATGAGAATAATGAGGTGGATAGGGACAGAGGGGTCTTAAGGCCAAATGCCATGGGTTCAAGGGTGTAATGATGAGGGATGTCCACATACTTGGGCGTATAGATGTAGGAGGGAGAAATCATGGTACATGAGTTACCTTGACCTTTATTTTTCCACCCTTTTTCATTTTCTGTTCACCTTTTATTGAATTTTAATTGTTACTACTACTTCAGATTCTAGGGGATCATAGCATCTTGTCTAATATATAGGTAGTTATTACCCCCTTAATGTGGGAAATTCATCACCCACCAGGGGTTGTGACATGCATGGGTTCCTTAATGATGTGGGGCACTCATGAGGCCCTAGAAAATGAGGTGATGGACATAATGAAGGGGTAGAGCTCATGTTTTGCTTTTCCCCATGTGTTAATATAATGTCCCGACCATATTCTGCATTTTATAATTTTTTGTTTTTGTTTCTTTCTTGTGTCTATGATATCATTTTAATCCTCTTTTTTTTAGTTGCATTAACCTCTGGGCCAACATTTCCAAGCCTGACCCAAAAATGTGGACAAGGGGATGTGTTGCACCAGAGCCTTGTGGACCAGAAAGAAAAAATGATGAAATATGACTTGTAAAATGTGGAGGGGAGTGAAAAACATGAAATGGGAAAATAAGACCGCACTACCAAATTTAGGTTTTCCCAAGTAGTTCCCTTCCTAAAGCTATAATATAATAGGTGATATCCCATGAGACTAGGATTGAGGGTTAACCCCCCATTTAAGGTAAGGGAACAAGACTACAATCAAAACGATTATTCCTTTCAAGTCACCCAATAATCCATGCCCAATGTACCCAAACCAAAACAAGCATATGCACCTGATTCCACAATGAAAAACATACCTTTAGGATGAGAAGACCCACCTTCAAACATACACTCTCGACAAATGAGTGAGGGGACATATGATTGGATCATGGAGAGGAGATCAAATGGAACAATATATTGGCTACACCGGTGGCTATCAAGGGCTGCTAGATGTTGGGTGAAGACAAATTTAGGAGAAAATATCTCCTATGGGGTCACCCACTTTTGGTGGGTAACATCTTTCTCCGACTAGGACATGATGTCTCTATAGAGTGCATAAACCATGTACTTGAATAGAAGGTCATGAGAACACCAACAATCCTATAGGATCAGAGACCTATATCTTGCACATCACAAAAAATATGTTGGAATCATTTTTCCTGGGCATACTTTTGTTGCCCATGTTTTCATGAAGTAATAAAAACCATACATAAAATAAAATCTATCTCAAAATTAAATTTAATCTAAATGCATCTATTCCAGCATGAGAACATGATATGATGATAGTAGCTATACGAAAATCAATATGCAATGCATCCTACTCAAGTATCCAAGAAAGGGGTGATATGACTAGTCTCAATGGGATTAGGCCAAAGTTCGTTATCAAGTCTTGCTACGTAATAATATCCCTCACCAACCTTACCATGGATCTTGACATGGCATGGGGTTTTTTTCTAGCAACACTACTTCCACAATCTTAAACTCTTTCTTAGGTTTTTGCACCCACTTCTTTTTTAGGTCTTATTGTACCCATTTTTCCACAAGCCTGAGGAAGTAGTGTACACAATTTTTCAAGGATTAGAATCATCAGCCACCTACATATTGTACCATTATAAACCCAATTTATGCAAGTTGTAATGTAAATGATGCTAGTATGACTATTTAATTTTGTAAGAACACCTAAGTAAGCCTTTGATTTTGGAAATGAATTCCATCCTAGAAGGTTTTTTAACTTCACCAAATTATGTGTGTTCCTAAACATGGATAATCGACAAAAAAATTCTCCAACTTAAACCTCAAAGCTAGGATGGAATTCCTTGACAAGGTCTTAGGTGAGTTCTAGTCTTATATTGAGTCTTTGTAAAAGTGGTTTGGTAATAATTTAAGCTATTGTGCTAAATTATTTTATTATAGATCACTTGTTCTATTCTAGATCATATTGTGTCACAAAAATGGGTAATGTCATGAGGGTCTATAATAAATGTGTATTCCCTCTTTGAGGGTTGAATTATTTGTAATATTTGATGTAAAAATATTTTAGTGCATGGTCACTCATATTTAGACACCATGGCTAAAGTTAATCTTCTCTTGTGTCAAGTAATTATTTTTCCTAGTAAAATAAAATTAAAACCTAAACGAGAAAATTAATTAATTTAGAGTAAAAAATAATTATAGAGAAATTAAAATTTCTCCAAGTGGGAAAAATATAAATAAATAAATAAATCATTGGTCAAAAGGAAGTCAAATTTTGGAGGTCTCCCAACAAGAAAAAAATGGATATTTTAAGAAAAATTAAGCCCTTGGACCTTGGAGATTGAGTCAGTCAAAATTATGAGGAAATTAATCAAAAATATTATTTTTTGGATTAATAAAAAATGGGTTTTAAGTGAAATTCGAAATTTTCCTAAAAACAAATATTTTCAACAACAAAGATTAAAAGATGATCAAATTATTATCAACAATCGATATTATTTTGACAGGGATCAAACCAACTAGCCATTATTTTCGACTTTGAGGGTTTCTCTAGGAAAAGAAACTACTCAAAACCTCGACTATCTATATTTCATTAACCGAAAGATCTGAGAAGCAAATACAATTCTTGCTCACCATAGAACAATCCCTGCACAAGTATGATCTAACTCTCTACCTCACAAGCCACCTCAAGCCAATATTTAGCCAATTCTACTACCTGCCAAGCCCCTACTTCTTTGCACAATTCCTAAAGGAATCAACCCATATTTAAATGGGAAATCCACCCTCCATAACTACGCAATCCAAACATAGGTCCTCAACTGATTGCATACACCATCTGTAAAACTCGGAAAATTATACAACTGATAGTACATTGTCCATGAACTCTAATGTAAATTGGGTCTTCATATGAACTGACATGCATGTCTTATTTGTGAGTGAATCTTTAGTTAACTAGTGTGGTATTGGTGATGCACTGGTGCACTACTCCACTACTAGACCTCTACTAGTTCCTCCAACAGTTAGGACAAGTTTAACTAACTATAACCTAGTTAGATTGAGCTATCTAATTGCAACTCCAAAGAACTCAACCTGGGCCCCTACAATTTAAGGATCACTCTACATGACTTTAGATAGACTTCCAACTCGAATTTCCTAAGTCAATTAAGTCAGTTTCACTTAATTAACTATTACCAGTTGTTATGAGAATATAATTACAATTTAATTCACAATTTAATTCAAGGACAAATTAAATTGGAATTTCTTGCTGCTGTTTTTAACAATTTTAAGAAAAATTAAGCCCTTGGAACTTGTTGATTGAGTCAAAGTCAAAATTTTGAGGAAATTAATCCAAAATATTAATTTTTGGATTAATAAAAAATGGGTCTTAAGTGAAATTAGAAATTTTCCTCAAAATAAATATTTTTGATGGCATAGATTAAAAGATGATCAAATTATTATCAATGGCCGAGATTATTTTGATAGGGATCAAGCCAACAAGCCACTATTTTCCACTTGGAGGATTACTCTATAAATAGAAGCCATTTTGTTTGTCATGATAGTTTTGATTTTGGGCTATCTTTGGATGATGTAAATTTGTAATGTTGGTATTGAGCCATTGCTCTGCTAGGAACGTTTTAATATAATAATAAAAAAACTTTGGGGTTCAGTTCATGGTGTTGTTTTTCCATTGATTTGTGGTACGTGTTGGTTATGTGATAATATTACATTGTTCTTCGTTGTTATATAATTTGTATTGCATTTGTCAATGATAAGACATTCTATTGGTATTTTTATTTTATTTTATTTTTTTTTTTATTTTTAATCTTAGGTTGATCTAATCATCATATAATTTAATGATTTGGTTGGAGAAAAAATTATAGAGATCTAAAGGCACACTAGCCCTTGGGTTTCAAGTTCACAGATTGTGGGAAAGAGCCGACATTGTTTGGCCTCTAGGAATTTTTATATTGTGTTCTAACTTCACTAAATGTTGTGGTCAATATTCTAACTTTTGAAAAATAAATTTATCCATTTCCATTATCCATAATTAATTTCTCAAAAAAAATATTTTACAAGCATTGTATATTTGTATATATTTTGTATATAAACTTTTGTAAAATTATTTTGTAAATTATTTCTAACCCTTGTTTGCATCTTTTAAGGTTTTGGGTTTATTTTAAACTTTGTATATATATTGGGGTTTTTGGAAATTTATTTCATTTGTGTAGGTGAGATTCAAGTTGATGAAGAATATTTGGCTGGGGTTTGGAGCTAGATCTAGGTCCTTGAAGGTAAGATCTAGTCTCCATTTAATTTGCATGGAATGAATCTAACACTTTTCCAATGAATACAGACATTTTTTAGCAAATTGTAGGCTTCAAAAAAAATTTGTGCCCTTGGGCCTAACCATCCAACCCTTTCCCCTAGTCATCATCCCTCTTGGAGGCTTCTTATCCCCTCGACTTCCCTCAAAATTGAGCCGCTATCTCTCCAAGGGCTAGTCGCAGGCCTTCCCAAGGCCTTATCCCCCTCTATCACAGACCTAGAGGTCTCCTCTCCTTCCTCGACAACCCTTCCTCCCTTAGCGGAAACCTCTAAGAGGCCTACCTTAGGTGTTGCCACCCTTTCCTTGCCTTAGCGTGGGCCTAGAAGGCCTCTCCCTTGACCGTTTCCCTATCCAAGGCCTGCCAATGACCTCTAGCCCTCTTCTAGCCCTCCTTGCATCATTTCAATCATTGCTCGGGTTATCATTTGATTTTTTCCTCTAATACCTAGTGGTTGCAGGTATTTTCAAGTAATTTTTGGGCTAATACTTGTGATTATAGGTGGTCAACTCATTGGATGATTTTTGGGCAAGAAAACTAGTCATTTCGAAGGCCTGTTGACCCATTGTCTTATCTCTTCAAACTATCATCTCATCTTAGTTTTATTTGACACCTTTAATCATTTTGTTTGTAGTGGTATAAATCTCATAAAATTGGCATAAATTAATTGATAAGTTACCTAACACATTCATAAGTCACTTGCTTCAATTGGGAAATCATTGTCTGGCATAAATTCATAAGTTTTGATGATTGTCATATTGTTTAGAGGATCATAACAAGGTTTGATCATAATAGTGACATTGGCATCTACATAGGTTATAAACTCATTAAGGATTTGTCTCTTGGTTCCCCTTGCATCATTGGCTACATTTTTTTTGTTGGAAAACAAGTTTAATAGGGATTATTTCTAAGTTTCCCTTGACTACATCATTCATCTCATTTGCATTCTTGCATATCTCATTGTTTTCATTTATAGTGCTCTCATTTTATCAAGATAAAGAAACAAGTGTTAGATTGATTTGGTAGAAGATTAGCTACTATTGTCATAGAAGTTTATTCTTGTTCCTTTGATGTCATTTGAACATAAGTTATATAAAGGATCTTGACATTGGTGAATGCGCTATTGTGGGCACTAAATATTTGAAGTGTTTTGACAATTTCTTAAGTGGTTGAATACTAACACATTGTTTTCGTTGTGAGTTTCATAATCTAAGATATTCTAATTTTGCATTAAATAACTCACTCATCAAAGCACTTGACATTTCAAGGTCCAATATTTTTTTGAATGATTAATATTGCTTATCTAAAGGAGACATTGGACTTGGGCATATTAACATTGACATTGGAGATCTAATTGGCATTGTTATATCTTGTTATCATATCTTTGAAAGTTGCTAATTATTTTTAAGGAGCATAAATCATCTAAATCGTCCATCTCTTGAATAATTGTTCATTGACATCCTTTTCATTATTTATCTCTAAAGAACCTTGGATAATTTTCTAAGTAACATTGAAATGCTCTTTTTTTTATTGCCATTATTGTCATTGGGTTTTATTATTCATGGTTAAATTGAATACCTATTGTGGATGCTAATTTATCTTTGACATATTAGTGAATTTCTGTAAAGAGCACTTATCTTTCCTTTCATTAGTACTTGAGAAATTATCTTTGGTTACATTAGATATATCTTTTGAGCACTGTTGAAATTGAGCACATTATCTTGTGATTAAGATTGTCCTTCATCAATTAAGTACTCTTTTGTCAAAATTAAAGATAAACTAAGTACTTAGGATCATAAGCAATCTTAACTCAAGAAGCACTCTATCACCTTGCATTTGCATTTTAGGAATATTCCTGCATTAATTAATTAACCTCCAATCTTAAGCTTGGTTGATAGAAAGATAATACTGCCCTTCATCTTGTAGCTTGTGAAGGATAGACACTCTCTAGTGGTTAACACGGTGACCTTGCAGTGGTCAGAGGCATAGTCTCTATAACGTTAGAGGCACGAGGTGGTTAGATTTCAAGGGGAGGTATCATTAACGAAGCCTTTGATTACTTCACCTTGACTTCTCTCTACAACCTACTTTAGGGACTAGCCTAAAAACAACTAAGGATTAAGGGATTCACCTAGTTATACATTTAACTAAAATAAACCAATATTTTTGCATCTCACCTAGATTGTAGGATGTGCATCTCATATTGGATAGCCATGCATCTTGTAAGCATCAATTAAGTAGTTGACTCCATAAGAAACTAGTATCATATAATAATCTAACCCATCTATTAACTTGATAATATCAACCAAGTGGCTATGTCATTCAATTGTGTCTCCTGTTGGGCCATGAATACGACCACTTTGTAACACTTATTTCATCCATTTTTACTCTTCTCTATTATATCATTTGTTATAATTTATCATTTAAATCCATTTTATAAATGATTTATGCTCTTATGGATGAATATTATTTATCTTCCTTTATTTCTAATAAATTGATGATTATGCATGATTTTATCAATGATAGTTTCAATAAATTGGTTGTAACATTATTCACCATTTTTAACCTACAAGATAATTTCTAGATTGAAGATTTGACCATTAAATGTGCCAACTCAGAAATTCGCTAGAATAAGAAGTGACTGTTTTGTGGTTGAGATTCTGAGCAAATGAAGATGAATTTGGAAAATCTGGAACATGGGTTTTGTCCATAACGGACCCAATTAACTTTAAAGAGGAACAGTTTGCCCAAATTCGGTTTGTATTGAGATAAAACGCAGGGTTCTTTGAGCACGATTTTCTCAGATTTGTTGTTGCGGCCATCCTCCAAATCTCCGCTGCAAAGACCAAATTTGCCTTGCTCTTGTTGAAAGATGGATGGAAATATATCTTCTTGTTAATCAATTGGTTGGAAACAATCCAATTTTGTAATAGAATCATGTTGTAATTATCTCTATTGTAACTGCTCTCTGCTCTCTCTCTATTTAAATGAAAACAAAGATCAGAGAGGGGGATGGAAAAGAGATGGAAAAATGAAGATGGAGAATTAAGAATTCAGAATTGGAGATTGAAGAATGATGATGGATTATTCATGATAGGATAGGAAGAAGAAGGGATTGTTGCATGTTGTAATTCTCAAGCTTTTGCTGTTGTAATGATTTCACAATTTGATGATTAATACATGATTTGGGAGTTGTTGTTCATTCTGTTCATCTGAAGTAACCGAGCAGCATCTGCTAGCGGCTAAGGGCCCAGCCTCTGGTGGAGTACGTTGTTGCTGCTGTATATTATATCTTTGGTTTATGTGTGGTCTGCTCATTAGCGTGATTTGATAATCTGATATGTTTTATTATTTTACATCACAGCTCTGTTATGTTTGATCTGTTAAGTGATATCATTTCCCGAGACAAAGACATCATAACTCTGCAACACATCGCTATTTCTTTAAGTACTAATATAACTGGCTTTTACATGATACCATTACTGTTCAATTATAAAATGTCTGTGTTGTAACACTCTTTAATTGGTATTACTGAATTCATCTTGGATATTATATTTCCTTGCGGTTGTTGAATATATTGACGTTGCTGTTCCATTATAAAATACAATCGTATTCTTTATAACTAAGACTGATAAGTGGATTACCAAGATCGGATTACCATTAAGGTGTGTCGTGTGTTAAGTTATTATGCATTTGTATTTGGCTTTCAAGCGTTGTTCCATATTCTATCATTAATTAGTGTTGTTCTATTTACCGTGTGCTATTCGATTCATCTTTAAAGATAAGGGATTGCCATTTGATTTCTGTAGAACACGATTGTTGCATTTATTCTTGTAGACTAAGGTGTTGTTGCTTATTGAATTCAATTGTTGTTACATTTCCTAGCTTTTGTTCCATTTCCTGTTATTCGCATTATCTTTGCTTGGGTGTGCAGAACAATCTGAAACTATAGCGGGCACTGGCATTTGCTGTCTAGTCCCCATTTGATGATTTGTTCCTTGATTACTTTTGGTTACATCAGTTTCCAAAGGGATGAGTTATTTTTACTGGACCCTTGACTGATACATTGCTTATTTTTCCAAATGAATGATTTAGGCTCTAAGGTATTTTGTTGTAAGTAGATTTTCTTTCAAGCATTCATTTACTTTTGGATTGTAAGCACTATACTACAAAACATTACTCTTGAGTAAATAGCCACCTCAGACTAAGTACACTCTTGAAATAAAAAGACATCCCTGGGTTGACAATTAATGTGAAGGTAATTAGGAGTTAAAAAGACACATTTTTATCGCTCGACATCTCCTGGACTTGTTGGTTACCAACAAGTTTTGCATTCTCATCTTCCATAGGGACTACTCCCTGTAGCTTGTTGTTGGGAAACAGCTAGAACGGAGAGGGCAGTAATGAGAGTGACAACCCCCACCCTGAGTCATTTTCACACCATGCCTATGTAGTCTAAGCGACAACAAGTATATTCTTTTTAGAGTTAGTTATTTTAAAGATATAGACCTAGGGAGAATGAGTGGCAAGGGAATTTGACTCCTCAAGCTTAGGAACCTTATCATGATATGGAAGAATACCAATGTCCTCAACATGATTTTGAAACTAGATATCCCTATAAAGAATGAATGAAGTCCCATCTAACAGAGGGATTATGGCATAAGATAAGTCCATTTGAAGTTGACCACCACAGTGGCACCCCATTTTCTAGACAACAACATTCCAAGTACATAAGGTATATCGACAACAATAATGTCCATGAGTAAGGATATGTCTTTATTCACAATTAATTCTACTTTGAGGTCCTTGATGAGTCCCTCAACGGAAATGGATCTAAAATCAAAGCCACATACATTCTTATAAGATTGGGTGATACTTAATTTGAGTTTTTTCATGATCTTAAGCGACATAATATTTTTAGAGGCCCCTAAATCCAATATGCGATTGTGGAGAAGAAGGTTATTTATGTTTAAGGTCAATAGGAATGGTTCATGTCCACGATTGGTTCTGGTGAAGTGGATGTTTTGTAAACATAATACATGGGTCCTCTTCATTAATCCATAAAGCTTTATTCACTTTCCATCTTTGGGGTAAGATATTTAAAATCTCCTTTATGGGAACCTGCATACTCATTTTACTCACAACAACACCCACATTAATGTCTAATTATACTTCTTTACCTTTTGTATTATGCTAGGACTCCCCTTGGAGGATCCTTTTTGGCATTATCCTTTTTAGGGGATACTTATTTGGGGGTTCATTAGGAGGAAGATCGATCACCTTTGATTTTTTTTTTATGCAACCAGCTCAAAGAACAAAAGAAAAAATAGATCAACAACTTTAAAATTGTCCTCTTCGAGGCAGAAACATCCTTTAAATTACATAAATGAACAATTCTTGGATGATACAAATGATAAGACCTCCTTGGGATATATAGGAGTCTAAGGGGTCAAAATATAATCAGAGCCTACATAACAATAATAATGTAAAGGCACAACAATAACAATAGGGGGCTACACTAACAATAACAATAATGGGAAGACACTAGTATTATAGGGAACTAACATGCCCCTCTCCTTCAAAATGGTGTTTTCCTCAATGCTTGAGTAGTTCTAGATGCTTCTGTATAAAATTCTCATCCTCCCATGTGGAATATTCAGTGGGTATGTTCTTCCACTTAATGAGATACTCTGGAATTAATTGATTCCATAGATGTCGGTTTCTTGTTTCCATGACTGCTTCGGGATCAAATATGATTTTTCCTTCTTCATCAAATTCTAGCAACACTGTTTGAACTGGGAGCTTGTAATTGATAACCTTCTTTAACCATGAAACATGGAAAATTGGGTGTACTCGAAAAGATGCAAGTATCTCCAATTTGTATGCCATAGTACCAATATTTTGCGACACCTTGTAAGGACTATAGTACTTGGGTGATAATTTCTTATCCTTCTTATATTTCTTAAGGGACATTTGTTTTCATAGTTGTAGCTGTAAAAATGCCCAATCGCCTACATCAAAATATATTTCACTATGATGTTGATATGGCTATTGTTCCATTCGATTTTGCACTAGAGTGAGGTTATCCTTTAAGAGTTGGATAACTTTTCTTTGATGCTCGATGTGATCTTCCACTACTTGAACCTTACATTTTCTTACATATGATGTGATGGATGGTGGATGATATCCATAAAGTGCCATAAATGGGCCATTTTTATTTCAGTATGGAAGGAAGTGTTATACCACCATTTAGCTAGAGATAACCACTTGACCCATTTTGTTTGTTTATCAGATACAAAGCAATAGAGATATCCTTCCAAACATTTGTTCACTATCTCAGTTTTCCTATCAGATTGGGGATGATAAGATGAGCTATGAGCTAATTGAGTACCAAGACAAGAAAATAATTTCGTCCAAATATTTATAGTGAAAATGGGATCTCTGTCACTTACATTAATCTTTTGGTTTCCATGTAGCTTTTCAATTGTTTCCATAAATGCAGTAGCAACTATATTGGCTTTAAAAGGATAATATAATGCACAATAGTGTGCATACTTTGTAATTCTATCAACTACCACCAAGATGACATGCTTTTCTTCAAAATTATGTAAACCTGAGATAAAAATCCAATGAGACCTCCTCCCAGTGCTGACTTGATATGGACAAAGGTTGTAACAAACCTAAGGTCTTAATTATCTCAACTTTATTTTGTTTGCAAACTAAACATTCTTCCACAAACTTATAAATATAATATTTAAGGCCATCACAAAAAAACTCCTTCTTGACCTTGTGGTAAGTTTTTAAAAATTCATAGTGCCCTCCTAATGGGCAGGTATTCAATTCCAAAGTAATCTTTTGCTTGAGTTGGTAATTCTTACAAAGATATAAGTGATCTTTGTACCATAATGAATCATTTTTAGAACTAAATGTATTAGATTTACTGGGATCTTGCTGCAAATTTTGAATGAGTGTCCAAACCTCTTCATCATTCTTCCATTCACCCCTTTCTTTGGTTATCCAATCGGGTTGGATAATAAATATTTAAGACCAAAATTGTTCCTTTTTGACACCTTCCTTAAACCCCATTCACTCCATTTCCTTCCTTTTTGACCATAATAATCTCAATAAGGTGTCATCTTGCAAGGTTATTGGAAAACTAAAGTACGTAATCATATTTTATTCATAGTTTCACTGTTTCTTTATTATTTGATTTAATATTTGCATAAGGTACTGGATTGCATCAATTCTATAGCTAATGATCAATTATACAACCTACTTGAAGAATCTATAGGTTCTGAACACCAGTTAAGGAACGAAATGTATGGATAGGTAGTTGACAATTGACATAACGATATCTTCCTATCTCCATGATCCACCAAGATGATAAGGATGTCGTATGAGCAGGTCAACGTGGAAGTCAACCCAATGGAAAAGGAGCCAAAGATGAATTAGGCGAGCAAGGAGATCGATGATAAGGATGAAGTTGATATTTTGCCTCATGATTTTCTTCTCCACTACAAAATCACGAAGAATAACTATTTCATGTTATCTTATGTTATTTTTAGAATTTATGTCAAGTAGGATAGGCTTAGAAATCTCCAGACAGTTTAATGAAGGAGGTTATAAAACCTGCCTCTCGGCATGACTATGAGACATGCACTGGTTATTATTTTGAAATACTCTTTGCAATTATTAAAGAAAGCTTTTTATTCCTTGGTGCATTATGTTTAAATGTGTTTAATTTCTGTTTATCATTGCATACCTACAACTCACAAGAGGGCTCCCTGGGAGTTGTAAGGTTTCATTTCATTTCTAGTTAATATTTCAGTTTTGTATTTCAGTTTTGTAGCATTATATTATCATAGCTAATCTTTCAGTTTTGATTTTCAAATAATTCTTATGACAGTGTGAACAAAGTTTGTAACAGAGTTCGTTGAAGATTTATTTCATTGTTCTAATTATTTCGTTGTGTGAAGGATGAAGAAAATAAATCAAAAAGGGATGTATTATGCACATGTAAATTTTGAGGAGTAGAATCATTTAATTTTGAATTTCAATTAGGAGTATAATTCTTCCAAGGATTTATTAGTGCAATTTAGAATTGCCAGTGTGATATTTTTTTTTTTGTACATAATATTAGTTTCATTTCTGTCAGTGAGAATTAGATCTAATTTTTTTGGTGTGAAATTTATTTCTGCAATGTTAGGTTAGCTTTCTTTTCTGCAAGGGCAAAGAGAATTTGGATTTGATTTTTCTATTTACTTCTGCATTTCAATTTAGTTTTATTTCTATCAAAGTGTTATTTTCCTTTCTTGCAAGAGTGAAAATTTCTTAGATAAAAAATTTGAAAATTTACTCACCTAATAAATAATTCTAGCACAACTGGTGCACATACACTTCATCAATTTACAAGCCCTACTCGATCATTTATGCTGTAATTTAAGCTCAATTAAATTACCAAACATTTTGGTGCCATTGACGGGGAACTGTATATAGGATTCATTTTTTGAGGAGTCTTTTTATTAAAAAAATGATAAAAACATATTTATGCATAGGGAAAGAAATTTTAGGGGTAGATTTATAAGTAGAGGTAGGAGTTCCATTCCAACATCACCACTCACCCCACCACGACCTCGTAGTGCCACACCATCCATCGAAACTCATATTCCATCATTTGTAGGTGGACTTAGACTTCCTAAGGTACATAGATCCAAAATCCAACCAAAATATTCACCAACTTCCTCTACTGAATTCGTAGTAGACACACTGACATCCCCAACCGAAGGAGTAATATTGTTATCTTCAACTAAAGAACCAATTCTAGGACAAGAACTGGAAATCGCTAGTGAAGAGGAAGAGGAAAGTTATTTTATTCCATTAATACAAGAACCAGAAGAGAAGATAGAAAACCCAATTGAAGAACCCTATATTAGCTTTGAGGAATCTATAATGGTAGGGGAAGGAGAAGGAGAAGTACACAATGTGAATGGTGAATTTAGGATTGGAGGTGGAAAAGGTAATAGAGGAAGAAGTAGAGGGGGAAACAGAGGAGGAGGTGGAGGAAGAGGTGGTAGAAGAGAACCAAAACATTTTTGGTTTCCCATATTAGATTAAGATACCACAATTAAAATGAATAATATCTCACCCTCCATCCTCCCTAATTTCCATGGAGTAAGACATGAGGATCCTGAAACATTTATTTTGACTTTGAAGTCTTATGTAGATCTTATGACTACTTGCTTGATTCTTAAAAATTGAAATTGTTTCTAGCCACTCTTAAAGATGGAGCACTTAAATCGTTTATGGGATTAATAAAACATACCATAAGAACATGAGAAGAAATGAAAAATGTGTTCTTAGATAAATACAAGGATTATTGTATGCCTCATAACCTTAAAGATGAAATCTTTAAAATGATGCAAAAAGAGGATACAAAGATTAAAGATTTCATTGAAAGATTTGCTTATAATGTTAAAAGGTTTAAAATGCATAATCTAGATGAAGAAACTCTGAAATATCTTTTGCTAAAAGACATTAGAGATGAGTGGGTAGATCTTCTCAATTTAATGGTCAAAGGAGATGTTTCTTAGTTATCATTTAGAGAAATTTGTGAATTGTGTGTACACATTTCAAGAGGAAAGGCTAGATCTGGGAAAAATCCAAGAGATGTTATGTCTAGGATTAATAAATCTACAACTAGGATAGTAAGTGCATCAGAAATAGGAAATTTTCTTGACAACTTCAAAACAAATAACTTAGGGAGTATTAGTGAACAAATAGATATCCTTAATATTCAAAACAACAAAAAGTTGAAAATGCTGCATTATCAATTTTTTGTCCTAAATCAAAAAAGAAACATGCTCTAAGAGAATGTCCTCTTGATAGTGTATAAATATGTGCTATCTGTGTAGAAAGTCATATCACAAAGTAATTCCCTTAAATTCTTGGACTTAAAGCGGTCTTGAAAAATGAAGTTGAATCAAGCCAAAGCTTAGTCACTCTGTTTTATTGGTAAAAGACCATAGCCACCACAATAGCCAAATATGGTACAAGGTATTAATCCTCAATACCAATCATATGCATAACCTCAAAACAATTGGAATACTCTAATGCCTTGGCAAATTTGGCCACCTCAAAATCCATTATGGGCACAAGGTTGGCAATATCCTCCTAGGAATCCTCAATATAATCAATTTCAACAACCATATATTCCATATCAACCTCCATATTATCCTCAATCAAACACTTTTCCACAGTCTCAAATTCAAACTCAGCCTTCTGATCAACCACTTCAATTACCATCCACATCATACCCCCCAAAAAAACAATCAACTACTTGCTCAACCACTTCCAAATCCAAATAAAAAAATTCACAACATGCTCACAATATAGAAGGTTATAATTTCTAAGCTTGCATGATAACTCCATTAGATATAAACAATATCCACCTTAGATCTAGTACAATTTTGGAAAATAATTGACCATTTGTTGTTATTCAATAATTTGGAGAGGATAAATCACTTGAAAAAGAAGCATCTCTTAATCAAGAAGAAATTCCTTGGAAAGAGAGAAACCCTATGCATGATATCTCAATAAACTCAACTGTCATTGTAGAACAACCTTTTGTCTCTGTTCAAGCTCCACCCTTTCCTGAAAGGTTAAAAATTGACAAAGGAAAAGAAAAACAAGTTGTGTTGCCTAAATATGATATGTTAGATGAACTGAAGAATGTTTGCTTCAAAATTCCTTTGTTAAAGCTATAAGGGAAATACCAATATTTGCAAAGACAATCAGGGAGTTAAGAATTTAAAAACCAGGAAGAAGAAGAAAGAAGTTAAAAAAATTCAGTTAGTTGGAAAAATTTCATATATTATGATGGGAAAACCAATAGCTCAAAAATATCCAGATCCAGGTAATCCCATTGTAAAAACACACATTAATGGTGTCGAGATTGCAAAAACATTAATCGATTTAGGAGCAGCCATCAATAGCATGAGTAAACAAGCTATGGCTCCATTACAACTTTCTAATCTTCAATACACACCAACATTACTACAATTAGCAGATATATCTGTTATCAAACTAGATGGTGTATTAGAAAATGTATTTTTCTCATTATATTCTTGGGAATATCCTATCAATTTTATGATGTTAACTCCCAAGAATAATTTAGGAGGATACCCATTAATTTTAGGAAAATAATGGTTAGCTACGGCTAAGTCTTTTATAAGTTGTAGATTTGGTGATATGTTTATCTCTAATGGAAGCTCTACTAAGAAATTCACACTATATCCTCCTGCAAAAACAACAATAGAAGTAGAAAGTGAAGCTTGGATAGACGATGATAATGAATATTTTGATATGCAACCAATATTCGCTACTTCACAAATAGATGAAGAAGATCAAATTTTAAATTTAATGATAATAATGATTCTTCCTCATGTTGTGAACAAGACCAAAATTTTCACGAACAATACAATGTTGAATATTTATCATCCCATCAAATGGCTTTACATTCTATGGAAAATTTTGGCAATTCTTTAATATAAAACTTTCTAGGGAAAACTTTAAGCATTAATGATAATCTGTAAGAATCCCAAAAGAGAGAATTGATAAAGATGTTACAAGAAAATTCCTCTGCTTATGCATGGGAATGCACTGATTTGAAAGGAATTGATCCTAATACTTGTATGAATCATATCTATATTGAAGAAAATGTTAGACCAGTTTGACAACCCCAAAGGAAGATGAATCCAAATTTAAGGGAAATTGTTAAAAAGGAGTTATAAAAACTGTTGAATGTGAATTTCATTTACCCAATATCAGATAGTGAGTGGGTCTCACCATTAGTGATTTTCCCAAAGAAAAATGGAAAATGGAGAGTATGCATTGATTATAGTGAATTGAATAAATCTACCTTCAAGGATCATTTCCTACTTTCCTTTATAGATCAAGTTCTTGATACATTGGTAGGAAAAAAGTATTTTTCTTTCTTGGATGGTTTTAGTGGATATAACCAAATCCAAGTAGCAATGGAAGATCAAGACAAAACAAATTTTACCCATCCATGGGGAACCTACTCTTCTCGGGTACTTCCTTTTAGATTATATAATGCACCTGCAACATTCCAAAGGGAAGTTCTAGGCAATTTTTTTTACCTATTTCATGATTGTGTGGAAGTTTACATGGATGATTTTACTGTCTATGGTAATTCTTTTGAGGAAGCTCTTGAAAAATTATAAAAAGTTCTCATTGGATGTAAACAAGCAATTCTCTCATTAATCCATGAAAAATGTTTTATGATGTTCGTTGAGGGAATTGTTTTAGGCCACCACATTTCAGGAGATGAAATTAAAGTGGATGCATCTAAAGTAGAAGTTATTTCTAAACTATTAGTTCCTGCTTGTCAAAGAGATGTTATAATTTTTCTTAGTTTTACTGGTTATTAAAGAAGATTCATAAAAAATCTTCACAAATATGGCCTATCCACTTTTCAAATTACTTACAAAAGACTGTGAATTCATTTGGAATTCTAACTGCCAAAAAGATTTTGAAACATTGAAATAAAATATTTTTGAAGTACCCATATTAAGAGGACCAAATTTGAGTCTTCTTTTTCATATTTCAACTGATGCTTTAGATACAACCTTAGGAGTTGTATTGGGGAAGAAAGATTTGACTCCTTATGCCATTTATTGCACAAGTAAAAATTTGACTCTTGCAGAGTTAAATTATATCGTAACAGAAAAGGAGTTTTTAGTTGTTGTACATGCCATTAATAAGTTCCAACATTATATAATTAGTTATGAAACTTTTTTTCACATAGATCACTCTACAATTAGGTACTTAATGAATAAATCAATTACTAATGGTAGAGTTACAAGATGGTTATTTTTATTACAAGAATTCAATATTACTATTTTGGATAGGTCTGGAAAGGAGAATACAGTTGTTGATTTTCTATCTAGAATCCAAAATTATAATAAGGATGTGTTGAAGCCCCGAAAATTGGGTCTACAACAAGGGGGATACCCACCCAGTCCAGACCTTAAAAGTAGCTCCTTTTCCGTTTGGGATGGTGGGTTCAACTAGGGATAATGGGACCAGTTTCCGAATTTGTGTGTGTGTGTGTGTTGAGAATTGATATTTCCTTTCTAATAATTTCTAAGTAAAATGCTTTTATTCTAAATCTAATTTAACAACATGCAATTGTATTCTAATGAATAGAAATATCTAATTATAAAACTACCCCGGGATTTAATCTTTCAGTAATGCAATCTAAAATAATTTCTAACAACAATTGGTAATAAAGATCATTCAATCGCTATGAGAAAAGAATTGAATAAAGATAAACCATTTAGTATAAAAAGTTAGCCGAAACAATTGTAAAAATCATATCGCATAATAATTCACTCATACATTAAGCATAAATAGAATAGCCATCACCTTACAAAAGTGCCAAATGATAACTCAAGCATTCAAGCATTCATATATAAATAACTAAACATAAATATCACCTTAACAAATAAGCAGAAATCATTAAGAGATAAAAGTACCATTGATAACAAGTTCTACTCATGAGCTTCAGTAATAATGATTTATCTCCTCTTAATTCAATATCTACTAAGAGTACAAAAGTGAAATTTTAGTAGCAGATATTAAACACAGATGTCAATAAATCTTGTTACGTTCATTCATCGAAACCTCCTCGGAGGGTGCAGAAGTGCATGTTCTGAGGAAACGTTTTTGACAAATTTCGGGAACCTTCTCTAAATGCATGTCAAGGGTTGAAATACTATTAGCTAAATCTAAAAATAGTTTATTACAAAAATATAGGAGGAGGTTTAAATGACCGTCCTCATCTAAGGTAAAAATTAAAGAAAAACTAAAACTAAAACTGAATCTGACAATTAACTATCTATGTATATGTTCTTTGTGGTTGCAAGCATTCAACATCGGCTTGAGGAGAGTTGGTTGGCCGACCTTCGACTTTATTTGCCCTGCAAAAACAGAAATGGCAAGTGCTGGCGCCATCTTCTCGACAAAGTTAATGAGGCATTTGAGAGTCATGCATTAATTGTGTGGTTTTACTAAGTATCGCTAGTAAGAATCTTAATTCAACTTGGTTAAACTCTTGATGGACTCTGCTCTTTCTTTATCCTTTTATCTCCAGCTTGTCTGTAGATGCTGTGCATTTGGTTAGATATTTACATACCACTTTAAGGATATCTCTGATAAATACCATTGGTTTTTAGAGCTTGGGACCTTCCTTTAGCCTTTAGCACTTTTTCCTATAATTTTCCGGGCTTACAGGCGAATGAGTGATTAGAGGCTTTCCTTCTCAAGGGGTTTTCCCCAGCAATGCATGATTAGCACTAGGCACTAATCACACATAGGAAACTGCCTCCGTTTCTCGATCCGGGCTTCCCTGGTGATATTTTTCGCCTCTTACACATTTTTTTTAGAGGATATATAAACCTTAAATTTTGTGGAGTGAATGACCCAATGAGTCCTTGGCTCTGAGTCTTAAAATGTCTGTCTATTATATCAGTACTATCTAGTACCCATTTGACCATGTCCGTGTATGGAAGAATCTTGGGTCTCACCGCTATCCAGTGTGAGAATGAGCATGCTAGTTATGTAATTGTTACACAAAAATATCGTCACCTTGATTATTTGCAGTCGGTATGGGTCTATCACCACCTATGCCAACTTCCTAAGCAAGTCTCAAACCTCATCTCTTCAAAACAAGCTTTAGAAATGAGAGAAAGACATCAAAAAAGCAATGTAACTCTGGTTCCGCACTTTCTCTCACTTTTTCCTGCAGGCCCGCACCTTTTGTTCAGGATATCTGTGTACTTATACGCTCTTTATGTAAAGGGGAGGGTGCGTACCCCTGTGAAAGTCAAAAGACGCAATTTTTATCTTAAAAAACTCACTTTGGGTTAAATCTAGAGTTTTCTAGAAGGATTTGTTACGTGGATTGTTTGCTCCAAGTGGTTCATGCATCCCATAAGAGGAGGAACTAATCCCATGTGAAGAGGAGCTATCCCTTTGAAGAAGGATTCTATCCCTTTGAAGGAGTACCTGGTAACTGATCTCCATTGCACTATAAATTGAGGCATTGGGTCAGTGGCTAGGGAGGTTAGAAGCTGAACTTTTGAGGGTAAATGCTAGTGAAATCAAGATTTCCTATTTGAGCTTAAGAGGAGAGATCACATACCTTTTTGGCTTCATTGGGGAGTGAGTGAAGCTTGTCAAAGTAGAGGAGACTTCTTGTTGGACCCTGGGAGGAGCTTGTACAACGTCAAGGCAGAGGTTGTAAGGTTCTTCTCCTTTGAATTAATACAATCAAGCTCATTTTTCTCAACAAGTATCTCATGTTATTTGTTTCATGGACTCCTTGACTTTCATGTTGAATATGTTTTATAATATTGGTTATTCAGGTGCTATTTAATCGTTTTCCTTGTTTGTGTTTGCAAGTTTGCGACAAAGGAACTTACTTGGATCAAAGAAGTGAATGCATCTCCAAACTTGCGTTGGACATGGGGTAGGCCTTAAAACACATTTGTTTGTCATTATTTATAAAGCGCATTTAGAGAAAGATAGTGTCTGGTTGGTTTGTTTGTCATTAGGTCTTCATTAGATTCTAGGAAGGTCTATATTGTTCGCAAGATCGACTCATTCCGCGTGACAAAATGGCGACTCCGTTGGGGACTTGATTGTTTTCCTCGTTTTTCTTTGACTTGAGAAACTTTCCTTTTTGTTTCTATTTTTGGCTTGTTGTGTGTGGCTTTGGGTAGACTTAGTGGATTTAGCTTTGATTTTTATTCTTCATTACTTTGGTTGAAGTCCGCAGTCTGCACTTGTATCACAGTGCGTACCTGTAAGCACTTTTACTTTGTGCACAAAGCGTACCCGCACCTGGGTGAAATCTGCACATGCGTACCCTGCTAAATTTTTGAAAATTTTGACTTTTGCTCTTTCAGTGAGTTTTATTTTGTTTTTCTAGTGGTTATCCTCTGCCCATACCTGCATGTGACTCGTTGAAATCTTTCCTTGGTTTAATTTCATTAGCATTAGGGTTTTAGGTGAAATTCCTAGAAGTTTTTCTTGTTGGGTTTGTTTTTCGATTTGGTTATGTAGTGGCTCTGAGCTTAGAGGCTGTAGGGACTTCAGATCACCTTAGTGTCTACCAGTCTTCTTGAGAGTCTGACCATTTATGAAATCTCCCCTTGTTGAGAAATCCGCTTTGAGTTTTCTCTTTTTAGAACTTCGATAAGCTTGTGATTGAAAGTTTGGATTTTCATTTTTAAAAAGGAAAACAAAATTGGTTGTTCTTGACTTATTTGTGATTCTGGACAAATTAGTCCTTGGTTTGTTTGTGACCAAGTAAAACATCCTCAAAAAGATTTTTTGTAAGCTTTTTACTTCAAATAGGTTTGCTTAGTTTGTAGATCTTAAGTTTTCCTTATTCCATAGTTTTCTCAAACATTTGCTTTAGTTATAGTTTTAAATATTTTTAACAAAAAATGAAAGGTCTCTTTTGAAGAAAGTTTGTTCTTAGTAGCATTTGATTTTTCGAATGAAAAGAGAAATTTTTGTGGAAATAATTAGTTGTCTCGTTTGTGAGGGCATTGAAACAAATACTCTTCTTTTGATTTGATCGTTAAAGAAAGATTTGTGTTTTTAAATATTTGCATCCTCCAACTCTTTCCTAGCTAGAATTTCATTGAAGAGAAAATATTAGTTAATCATCTTAAGTGCATTTTTGTAGTTATTTTGAGTCGAGTCTTTACACCATAAGTTTCATCTCCATCACCTTTTGACTTAATCAAAAACCAGTAAAAATCACGCTTAATATAAAATCAATCTAGCAAATTTTTGTTTCTAGGGCTCTGATACACCAATATAACTTAGGCTA